>JAEPRC010000596.1:2421-27689 GCA_016758945.1 Mucor plumbeus
CAAACAGATCTAATAGTTCAATACCGCTCTTAATTGTATCTCAGGAACTCAACACTAAATCATTATAAAAGGCAATACTTTTATATCTAAATAAACCTTATCTTGTTTTTATTGTACAGTTGAAGAACTGATTAATTACACATTCTCTTTTATTGTACTCTTTTTTAAATATATTATCGCAAATCCGATCTTATATAACAAATACCCTACTTTTTTCAGTTGTCGTAACTTTTTCAATGCTAATGTTTCAGATTTTTACAAATATTTCACTACAAAAAATTGAATTTTGAGCTCTCATATCTCTATAAAAAACCAATACAATGTACTGTATACTAACACTTTTAGATAACAAAACCTATTTTTTTGAAGCTCTTTGTAATATATTTAAGTATGACAAAGTTCTGGGTACTTTTTTTTCCTTTTCTGACATGTTTTGTAGTGGACTTCAAAATATTTGTTAAATTGAGCAGCAGTTGTTTTTTATTCGTGTTATAAATTCGAATGAGTTCTACCAGGTCCAGTCAAGTTTTTTTTAAGGTATTAATTTTTCGTAGAGATATCCTCAAAAATGTGTAAAAAAAAAAAAGAACATCTTTGGTGGTGTATGACTCTCAAACAGATATGTCGAATCTGAAAAATAAACAATAGTTCAAGAACCGAAAACTTGATTAATAATAAATAAGCAACCGAATCATGCTTCCAGCAGCATGATTTTCCAGCATGGTATTTAAAAAGGATATTATATTGCAACACATTGCTATTAAATAATAACATCCACAACAATATTTATTGCCCCATGGGGGCCATCGTTTTCTCAAACTAAATAGTATATGAACTCTCTCAATTTCATTCAAATAAACGATATCTCTTTACTTGATTAATTTTCTATTTTTATTTTCAATAATTTATTATATCCTGATAAATCACTCGGTTTTGCTTCAAAAAAAGACTTGTATGGAATACGCTATGGGTAAATAGATGTTTATTGAAAAAATTGAAAAACAAGGAAAAGTGGACTAAATAACGCTAGGTTTTTATTATCAAGTGAAGACTGAAAAACCTGCCTTTTCAGAAAGATTTCCTCCTTTTATATACGAAATTTCTAATATTTTTGGATATGTAATCCTTTTTGGGAAAAATAGAACTAATTAATTTATGATAGTGTTAGTTCTTCTTAACTCATTATTCCTACTAAGAAGGTATGAATTTAGAGTGAGGGATATATTTGATATTAAATAAAGATTCTCTTCAGCTTATGTGTGTGATTTAATTTAACCAGTTGTAACTCACGTTAACTACCAGGTGAAATGAAAATATAAATAGATATAATCCACAACCAGTATACCCTCGTCCCAAATTTAGAACTTGAAGAAAATTTGGCAAAAACCTTGTTTTCTCTACGAAATATGTAGCTAAAAAGTTCATCAATACCTATATCGATAAGAACTTTTGCTGAGTGTTTTTTTTCCAATTGTTTAAATTTAAAATATGTTTATGAACAGCGATTTATACCTTCAAAAAATCTTTAAAATTTCATTTGCATTTTACGCAACATTCAATATGAAATATGAACATCGGCTCAAAATTTATTTAGTCAAATGCAGACTTTAAAATTGTACAAAAATTAATCAATACGCTAGCTTAGCTTACTTTGCAGTTCATGAGCTATCAATCAGTTTTTTTTTTTGAATCATTTTTGGATCAATTTGTCAAATCAATTTTGAAGCTATTTAGTTAGTATAAATCTTAAGCGTAATATAAATTACCATTATTTCAATTATCTCAAAGAAAAACCAATATTTTTTTATGAAACAAAAACGGCAGAGTAGCTTCTAATAAAATCTATTTTCTGACTACAAAAAAGTAGCATTTCAATTTTGATGCTCAATTTTTTTCAATCAATCTAGTCAATGATGAGCTAGCGCACTTATATTCTAGTATTAGCTTTTCTATTTTTGAACTGATATTAATAGCCTTTTCTTATAGGCTTTAAGCTGTAACCTGAACTATTATTTTGATTCTTGCAATGCAAAACTACCATTTTCCTGCGAGGTAGAAAAAGTGGCGTAGCTTTAACCAGAAATACTTTATTTTACGAGACCAGACGATATACTTCATGTAATAAGGTACTATCAAAAATTTAAGTTTTATTATTTGAAAGCATTAGTAAAGCTTAACTTTTTGTAGAGTAGGTGTCGGCTTTTGAGAATATTAAAGCAACCATTCAATAGCCAATTCCATTTTCAACTTATATCAAAGTGCAATTCTTATATACAGTGTTTTAAACCAGGACTAAGAAGGTTCTGGTTCTTTCTTTTGCCATTAGTATTTCTAGTAATAAAGTATACGTTCTCTATGATAAGCGTTACTAATCTTTATTTTTACTCTTTCTATAAATATTATTTATTCTCAAACAACTCTAAGTACACGTCTACAAAAAATACTAAAATTCATTTTAACTCGTGGAGTGTGCCTTTCAGACTTCTACAATATCTAAAGAACTAGTTTTTATTATTAGATGTTCCTATATGTAAGGAATAAAATCAATGGCAAAAGCTACTGCAGTACTTACAATATTCCGCCCATTTTATAACATCTACATAGAGTCATCGTTTTGATGTATTAGCATTATCGTTAGCAAGTATAGTAGACGTAGCAGCATTTCTATTACCAAGCCTAGCTCATAAATAAAAGTATTCAAGCCAAAGTTTCATTAGTACTCGTCTGGTACAATCAAAATATAGTAGTGTAGTTTTCAGCATAGATACTGACGTATAGGCATTCCGCTATTATCTAACAAATGGTTCGCGTGATTAGTCTTTCAACTAGCAGCAAATACCAATTATCCAAAAGAATGACTTCTCTCGTATTAACATCAATTATTTTTATGATTAAAAACAGTTGTAGGAATTTACTGCTTACTCTTGTTATGCCAAAAATGCAGCAAAAAAGAAAAATAATCATCGCTTTTATTCATGCACAACACATACTAGGGAATATACATGTATATGATGGACATAAAGATTGTGTGAAGATAATATTTATATATATATATCAACAATCGTATAATTTGGTAGTTTATTAAGCAATTATTTAATACATCTATGATATTGCAGCGCATAATACATGTTAAACCTTTCAATATAACTGTAAATTTGAATTCGCCATTGGTAATACATAACATTAGAGTATCATTACATTATAATGTACTTTCCAGATTGCAGTAAAATTCATTTTGATCACTAGCGACCTAGATATAGCTTTAATATAGTAAGGTTCTGTCGCCATTTTCCAATTCAGCAAGCATCAAACATTGCATATGTATATGTAGTATAATATGCAAATATACAATGGTTTTTGTACCTGATCTACTTGATTTTACTTTTTTAACACTGAGATATATACTAATAAAATAGCTAGTTGCATAAAAATTTACTGACTTTTTATAGATAGATGCACAACGCTGATTCATATTTACATCTTTTTTATGTATATTGTGATAATAATGACGGCATGTGGTACATGAGAACCAGAATAATGGTACCATCATTCCCAGAATAAGATTCGTATGTAAATATTGAGATCTGACTCATCTACCCTACTTTTATGTAGTAAACTACGAATATATGCAAATAGTAATAATATTATGCTTGTCGATAGTCCACTGCCCTTGATGGAAAATTAAAAAAAGTGCTTGATACAGTACAATTATGTAATAGTTTCAGGGTCAACATTAAAATCATTTTACGGTTAAAAATTGAATAGTCAGTTCATACATGCAGTAAAAAATGTATGCACAATATTTAATATCTAATGTCAAGCAATACTGTTGGAATAAGGTTTCATGGATGTTGTTGTTGTTGTTGTTGTGATAGTAATGAATACGTATGCAGAGATATAATAACGATGATATATTATTCATTTAAATGTATTTTTTTCTTCTAATCGTGATTGAACCAGTAGTCGTTTAAATATCACGCAAAAGATACGCATTTCATGTAGAAAAATCTAAAATAAAATTTAATGCAACAAAAGATAATAAAGATTGTCATGTTAGAATATTTCTAATTTTAATTCAAACTGTGCATATTTGGGGGGGGAGGGGTTAAATAGTTGCTTGTTCAAATATTTGCATTAGCAGAACCAAGAAAGAATTGCAAAAAGACGATTATGGTTACAATACGTATTATGAAATGATGGCTCTTTTTTGTTGTTGTTGTATAATATACAAGTATACGTGTATCTAATGATTCACCATGATCAATGGTAAACGGGGTTTACAAAATTACATAATTATTGGTAAGAAATAATTCATTATTCGCATATCCTATGGATTCAAAAGAAAAGAATTGATTCATTTCGTAGCCATCTTTAAACATTTAAGGTTTTTGTTTAACTGAGTACTAAATTTTAATTAATCATTATGGTCTGTTGAGTTGGTTGTTATCATTTTATTGAACAATTATTTTGAAACCCCAAATTTAATTCAATTTAATGGTTTCTGATTATACAATAATTTGTATTAAATCACGTTGTTCAATTGTAAAGTAATCTTAATTAAGGAGAGATGTCTTTCTTTCTTTTTTTTTTTTTTTTTTTTTTCTGATTCAGTTTTAGTCTTTTTAAAAATAAAAATATAGAGTGATTTTCTTCCTTGTTTGCCATACCTTGTCAAGGGTATTTTAAAATTTAGCATGTTTCAGTGTAATTTTCATCCGAATCTCCACGAGAAGAAAAAGCTCAGTGAGTATTTTATTGTAAAATATTAATGGTGGAAAAAAAATAACAAATGATCATAAACATATGTTTTCTAACAAAAAAAAAAAAAAAAAAAAAAAAAAAAAAAAAAAAAAAAAGCTAAAAAAAAGGGGGAAAGACTATCATAAATAATAATTTAATCGAGAAAAATGTGATATAAATGCAGAATCATAGAAGAAAAATTTATACATGGAGAACTATAGAATAATTTAGAAGAATTTTTTTTTGAAAAAAGGGCATAGAATTTCTGGTTTTAAGGTGCAACAAACGACGGAGTCTATTTTTTAGGACAGTACACTAAATAAACTTTAGATATGGACTTGACCTCGAAGCGCATTTAATTGTCGGTTGTCTTCTGAAGAGGGTAATTTTTCCCATGCAATATCTTGAATAGGCAGTAAATGTGTTGAGCAAGAGGAGGAAGATGTAGATAATAGTCTCGGACTAGATTGTTTATGGAAAGCATTGGTATGATTTAATGGTGACAATATTGTCTCATTAAAATCATCTTCCGATGATTGAGGAGATGTTGATGATGAGAGTGATGGCGGTGGTAGCGATGAATTAGTTGTAGATAATGAAGAAACTGATAAATTGTCATTAATAGAAGAATCAAAAGAATCATGGCGCTGATAATTTTGCATAGTAGCGATATGACCACCACCAACATCTAAAGGGTTTAATTCAGGATATAGACCTTTTGGGATTTCAATAGAATTAAATCCATTATCTTGAGATGGCCTTAATAAGCGACCAGAGAGAATGTCTGATTTTGTATAATAAGAGATTAAATGAATTTTTTGATTTGTTGTAGTGCAGATTGAAAAGCTTTGCTTAATAAGACCATTTTGTTTATAAGAAAAAACAACTTGCTTAACCCCAGGCAATACAGTTGGAGGTCTACGAGGTCTACGTTTTGTGTCTAATTCTTTATAAGTTAAAAAACTGCCTAGCACTCTACTCGGAGACCATGTACGACCATCTGTCCATCGTCTCATACCAGCTTCATTTTCATCCCAGGCAAATACAGATCCAGAGTGAATATTTAAACGCTCTTTTGATGTAAGACGTCTTTGTACTCTATTCAAAGTGCCTCTTCTGCATGCTTCAAATATTAAGAGTGCATCTTGAGGCGATTTGATGTATCCAATGTAAGTTTCCATTTTAATGTAGTATTTTTTTTTTTGAATATTTTTTTAAAAGTATATAAAAAAAGGAAGAAAAAAGGATAAAAAGATATAAACCAGATTTGTCGCATTTATATACTTTTTTTCCAGATGTTTTATACTCTGTCCTATAAAATTATGTCATAGTTCCCAATTGCTAATTATGCAAAAATAAAGAAAACATCGTATTTGTACAAAATTGGCAACATTTTAATTTTTTAAAGTTCAATAACAATGTGAGATCTCCCCCCATAAAAAAAAGAAAAAAAAAATGATACAAATGTAGGGGTAAATTTGCTACAAAAAATAAAATTTATTCGTCATGCTTCTTTTTTTTTATTTTTTTGAACATGGGGAATCATGTTCAAAAAATATTTAATTTCTGCCTGTTCACCAGTACGAACGACTGATTCATGACCACATGCTACGAAAAAATAATGTAGACTTGTGCACATCTATTGAAAAATGGTTAGTAAAATTGTGTGTGTGTGTGTTTTGTTGTATTACCAATATGTGCCACCTATAAAGTGAAGAAGAAGGGTTAATTCGATTATACGGACATTTACAAAAAATACAAATTACCATGCGTGGAATTGTGGATTAGGTACATAATCAAAGACAAAACACAGATTAGAATCAAATAACCAAACACCAAGCGCAAATATCAAGAATTTACAACCTTGGTGAAATAATCTAGTAACCTGCTCATTTTTTACATTTTTGTACAATTGATACACAAAATAAAGATCTGTCCACATTACTAAACCAAACGAAGTTTGAAACATAAAAAACTGCGTTGAACCCTTGTTCATACTAGTAATATAGGTTGCAAATGCACAATAAATAGAGATACCAATTGTGTAGCCAATACCTTGATATCCATGTTCATCCAACAATACCCATAAAAGTTGGCATGCACACCATACCATTGGAACCTTTAGGGAGTAGTTGAGTGAATTAGTTTTTAATGATTTAAATTTGAAATTACTTACTTCATCCCACATTTGATGCTCAAATTGCAGAGTAGCATGAAATAATACACTATAGAAAATTAGCCCCTTGAATATTTTACGATAATGTTTCTATTACCTTCCAATGCCTACAACTACAATCAATAGATAACTAGCTGATAATCTCCAACCAAGTGACTTGTGATGAAGTGCTACACCAAGGAATCCTAATGCAACCATTGCTAAACTCTGTAATTATGATTTTAGTCAATTAAATTCTTCTAAATCACGTTGTACATATATATACTCACTGAAATTGTATTCCAGAACTCTGCTATATAGTATGAATGTGTATAGTTTTCTTCACACCTAGTGTTGTTTACTTTAGTTTATTGTTTTTTTTTTTTTTTTTTTTTATTTTTGACGCTAATGCATAATTTTACCAATCTACTGAGCTAGTGGCAGGGCCCCAATATCCTGCTGGTTGTGTCATCTTTTGTTTATTTATTAAATTAAAGTTCGGATAGTATACAATATTAAAGTAAAAAGAAAAAAAAGGGGGGGGGGAGGAAAAGGCTTTAAATTATTTTTTTCACATTTTTGATTTTTATTATAATACAATATTATTGAAAAACGGAAAGGCATACAGATACCCTTTGAAAGAGTCACGGTTTCTTCAAGTATTGTCCGAACAAAGAACAAAGAACAAACTACATGCCTACTTGATCCATCCAATCGATAACTTGTTCAAATTTATCTGTATCATTAGGTTCAATATGGTCAATCCAACCATCTAAAAATGTAGGAATATTTGATTTAGATAGCATCAGCAATGGAAAATGAGGTTCAAATTCACTAATAGGGTATTTATGCAGTAACTCTGAGTTATTCTCAGCATCAGCATCAATCATCATCAAACCAGACACAGGTTTATTGGACACATATTTCTGTGAAATACGCCATGCTACTTGGCCGAAACTAATCATCAAAGGTGGAAAAAACGAAAGTTCTGCAGTCACTTGCTTCAAATCTATAGTATAGAGTATATTATAAATACGAGGGCTGACATTAAGTCCAACATGATGTAATATAATCACCTCTATAACACAATTGTAATGGTTCCTGAGTCTCAGGTAACTCAATGTATGCCTGTACACTCGAATAGCCTAATTCACTGAATTTTTGCTGCCATAAACAAGGTCTTAATATAGAAAAAAAATCAGTTTAATTCATTGATGTGATCAAATTTGTTTTTTTCTGGTTACACTTTGTCAGCTTTATTTGTTCTCAACAAGAGAATTGGTGTTGGGCGATGTATTTTGCTGGTTTCAGAAGCATTATATTTAGTAACGGTGATTTTATTTCGTGAGATTATTCTATTAAGAGGTCGTGTGTGTTTGCTCAGTAGTTTTGTTAATATAGTAGTAGTAGTAGTAGTAGTAGTAGTAGTAGCAAACATGTATTTTAACCAGTGATGTGATAATGATGAATAAAATAAAAGGAGCAAAAATCAGTAACCAGCCAAAATAGCTTATTATGAACAAGGGGGGGATGTTGGAGAAAAGGAGATAAAAGGAGTTAGGAAACCTTAATTCGGTGATGATCGGCATTCTAACTCAGAAAGACTATATGTTGCATATTGAATGAGCTTTCATACTAATGTATACAGTATACTCCATGGGCTCTTTCCCTTTGATCTAGATTAAAGGTCAAATGCGCATATGATTAATATCTGCGTGCTTTAGGGAGAATATTTATTAAAGTGAATAGCCTATTGTACAAGCGAAAATTCCATTGTGAATATCATACAAAACTTCTAGCTTATTGTTGTTTCAATTAAAGTGCAGTTTCATCAAAGTATAATTCTGTGCCACCAATCTTGGACAAATGAAAGAAAAAAGTCTAATTTTAATGCATCTTGTATTTATATAACACTATTTATTATAAAGTTTGCTTATAACATGTTGATAGAGGAGATATTTGTGTCGAATTGTATAATACATGATGATTAAGTATTAACGCATCAAGAAAAATAAGAAAAGCAAGATGCATTTATGGGTAGTAGGGTGAATGTCTTCCTTTTTTTTTGCTTTTAATCGGATGATATCTTAATATTACATAAGCTTTACAAGCTTTTGGTTTCTTAAAAAATCTCCTCTCGAAAATAAAGGATATGCTGCTAGTTTTATACTGAAGTTTCTACTCGTGCTTTTTAAGATAAGAATAAACCATCTAAAGAGAATAAAATCTATGAGGCGTTCTATATTCATACAATTTAATCAAACTGCATATTTATCGAATTATGAATTCTTGTAAGTAGCTATGTACAGGCATTTTTGAAACTAGACATTAGTAAACCAGAGTGAAACTTGAAGTAACTGTGTCAGCTTTGGCCATACCACAGTTAAGATAAAATATTCCATTATCTGTTGAATAAATACTCTATGTCTGTTAAAAAATTTTAAACCCCATCAGATGTAAACAAATACTGAGAGAGTATTTTACATACACAGCCTTAATGCAGTCAAAGCTTAAATCGAGGGAATCTAATGTCGTTTACGCCCAAAACCTAGTTATGCTTTTTTACATTATTTCAATCATTATTTACAAATATGCTTGATGAGCTCAAAAAACATTGAAGACCATGTATCAATTTCTGCATGTATTCACAAGATCCTGAAGTATTTTCATAACTAATCAGATTGTGGAACAATTGAGGTAAAATATAAGAATGCTGCTTAACATTTGAATTAAACTTATGATGCAAACTATCTTTAGCCTATAGCTAACCTCACTATGGTTTCTTTTTAATTGCTGATATTACAGACTTACCATTAATTATACCAAGTTCTTAAAATCGTAGCAAGCAAGTATATGTAACTTATTAAATGGGTTAATTGTAAAAAACTATTTTATACCTTGGAATGGGATTTGGTAGATATTACCCATTCATGTAGAATTGAATTTTTGAAGAAACTTAATTTTCAAGATCTAACTGTACTCTCTTTTCTAAAACAAACATCGTATATATTAAACATGTTTTCAAGATAAATCTTAATTACATCTAAATATATATATGAATTGGCTGTGTTATGCTATCTATTCCTAAATTTATTTTACAACCCACGATAGACTCAAAAACAGATAAAATTCACTGTTTTTTCCTTAAGAACTGAGCCACATTTTTCATCTCTGCTAAACTTTTTTTCCCACCAAATAACCCCAAGAAAATATTATATGCCAATATACCTAAGATGTTCAAGTTTAATTTAAAAATAAGTGTTCAAAATAACCTGTTTTTTTGCAACTGTCTTAATTTTTTCAGTGCTAATGTTTCAGATTTTTACACGTATTTAAATATTTGAATACTAAAAATTATAACTTTGAGTCCTTATAACTTTCCAAAAAATTAAGTTATATTAACTCTTTTAGATAATAAAACTTACTTATTTTGAAGCTCTTTATAATGCAGAAAATAGCTGCTGCTCAATTTAACAAATATTTTAAAATCTACTAGAAAAATGTCAAATAAAGAAAAAAAAAAGCACATAAAACTTTTTTATACTTAAATGGTTTCTTGTTATAAAGCTCAGTAAACTCTATCAGGTCCAATTAAAAATTTTTTTTTTCAAAATATTGGTTTTTCGTAAAGATATTTTTTTCAATAATGCGGCAAAAAATATTCTCCTCGTTTTTGCCTAAAAAAGGTCGGAATACCCTAATCTTAAGTTTTGTATTTGAAAAAAAAATTGGCAAAATATAGTTTTCTCAACGAAAACTTTATTACTTACAAAGTTCATCAATAATTAGATCGATAGATAAATTTGCTGCACATTTTAAAGTGTGTTGTGCACGCAGTTATGTGAAGGCATCTTGGTTAAAATTATGGCAAAGTTTACTATGATATGTACTAATATTGCTATGTAATATATTATGAAGCTCGGTTAATTATTGTATGCACTACGGCGCAACAGGGTGGTCCAAGGACCGGTTTGTTGATTCATATGGAACACTTTATAAGTTCATGAGACACTTGATATGCTCAGATGGACCGATATTTTTTATTCAGCTAATGAGCACTTTTATAAATGTTACAAATAATAATTTCTGAAAACTTTATCATATAATTCACACCTCAAAGAGTATTTTTTGAGCAGAAAGTATCTGTTTGTCTCGATTTACATAAAGTTATGTTGTAAATACAGTATATATAATAAAAAGATAGAAGTACGTGAGAATCTTTAGGTATTTATTATATATAAAAAACGAGATGGGGAATTGAATGAAGGGTGAATGTCTACTGCTATTTATATTTGATTTAAGGATTGCTTACACATCAGCCTAGAATGGTGTTCTCATACTAAATTTTAGTGCCAATCCTCACTTATGCTAATGTAATTAAATTCAGATATGGATGATCAGTCTAAAGTCTTTAGTTGCTCTTGGCAACGCTTAATTATCATCATTCTTTATTTTCTATCTTTTATCATAAGTCTAAATTATCAGAACTTATTAGCTTATGTGATTATCAGGCTAACTATTTATAATGTTGATATGACGCATATGCTCAATATGTTAAAGCATAGTTAATTGCCATATTTAAACTACGATTTCAGGTATATTATATGTGCAAATACAACAAGTTACAGCAGTCTAAAAATTTGAATATCAAAATAATTGGTTCATGGAACCAACCATAGGTTCATATGGACCGATTGGTTTATACTTATGGATTATGGTTTTGTTCAAAATTTTATAAATTAGTCCAGTGGATTGATTCCGGCCAGTTTTAATTATTTAAACATTTTTCACTCTAATTTTTTGCTTCAAACTAAAATTTAGCTCATGAATATGGACTATTTTATATATTAATATATAATCACGTTGATTTTGAAGTAGAAAATAATGGTTTTTCTATTTTGGTACCATGATGTAATGATGGCAAAAAAAAATTAGAAGTTACTTTAAAGTTTATTATAATTCTAGCAGATCCAGATTTTTCAGTGTTTTTTTTACTGAAAAAGACAGTGATTTGGTTTTTTTATAACAAAAATTATAAACAAAAAATAAAAGCATGTTTTAGATATCATCACATAATTTATTTTATTAAAAAAAGTATTAGATTTTTGATTATAAGCTTCATATAAAAATTGTTTAAAGCTGTGGTGATTTTACTGTATAATGCGTTGTTTGATAACACGACGCCTTGTATGAATTATAAATGATGGCTCCTTTTGTAATACTGCATATCTATTAGTTTCTCTTTATCTTTCTTTTTATACTATTTTATTATTATTTATCAGTAAGCTTAATAACACTAAACCAGAAATAATCGTATTCTATTTTGTCAAACGTGGGCTATGGGAAATAAAATGCAACCAAAGTGAACGCCATTATGCATATGACTTGAACTATCATTATTGAAAATACGGTTTTTAAAATATATTTAAAATGTATTGTATAAATAAAACGAGATAAATATAGAAAAGTAATAGTAAAATTACATATTAAAGGTATCTAATTTCTCCGGCATCAACGGACATATTCCTGTCAAATACATGATAATAGTTTCCAATCACAGTCAAACCTCGATATAAAGTCCCTCAATATAACAGAAACCTCGATATAAAGGAGGTTTTTGTATCCACCGAAGGCTGGTGGGCAAATTTAGCAGCTTAGAATCCCTTATTTCAAATTTGTATTTAAGGGAACTTTTTCTTTCCACATGTCGCTTATTTTATTATAATATTATTGACCCCAAAATTAAAAAAACACAGTTTTAGGTACAGAATTTTTTTACTAGATGTAAATACTGAAAATATTTTTTAATCTTTTGAGAAAAACCCATTTCATGTAATTTGATTGCATCTGCAATCTGCATTGGACTACGGTTTTTTTTATATCATAAGTAGAAATCTACCATATATATCTTTAAGTGTTTTGAAATCTTCATTATTTGTAGCAACAAATTTTGAAGTCACATTACCTAAACTTGCTAGAATTTTTCTTCGTTTACAGAAATAACATCGTTTGTTTCTTCCATATTGTCAATTTCATCATTACCATCATGGATTAAAGATGTGGTGTGATTATCTAATATGCCTTCATTCCTTTCTTATAATTGAAGTTTATCTGTGTTTTAAATTTGATTTAAGGGAGGTCCTCGATATAAGGAACTTTTTAAAAGAAACCACGAGTGCCCTTAAATTTAGGTTTGACTGTAGTAAGATTAAGTTGCGTAAATCTATATCGAAAATACAATTTAATGGTATGTCAAAAGTGGGTAGATTTAACTTTTCGGTCAATATTTGAAATACTCTCATATGAGCGCATCAATGACCTTATGAGCCTATTGACCATCTCATTTGAGCACATCCATGTGCTCTGAGATCATACAGGAGGTCAGAGTATGTATGTTAGAATACTTTTTACAACGTTGCCCTAAAAATTGCACCAGAAAACTCCTTCAAAGAATAAATTTACTACATATCAGGCTCGAATTACGGGACCTCAATTATCAAACTCCGTTTTATGCGGAATGTACCTTAAAATACCAAAAAAATTTCCTCAAAATTTATTTTTTAGCTGATAACTCTTGCAGTTTTGAAGTAATCTCAAAGAGCAATATTTCAAAACAGATATATAAGAAAGAAAATAATTTTAGCAAAAATCCCAATCTAGCTCATACACTATTTATAAAGCTATTTCTATTAAAAGCATACAAAAACGCAGCTTTGATGGGCTGTAACTCGAGATAGCAACCGTTTAAGCATATACTTTATTAGCCAAAAATGGTTCTTTTATTTAGTTTTATTATATTTTATTATAAAATTAATCTCGAAAAAACATGAATTTCTCCTTGTATACCCTCGTCCAAAATTTGACTTTTTCGAAAAAAGCTAATAACTCTATGAAAAATAAAGCTATAATGACATATAATACCTCAAATAATAGGTATTTTTTTGCGTTATTTGTCTGTAACACTAACGTTAAAGTTTAACTATAAAAATATTTTTAAAATCATTAAAAACTGATTTTTATGTTTTTGCTTTTTTTACAAAAATTTTGGTGATAAACTCTTTCAATAAATATACCATTAGATGCAAAATTAAATTTTATTTTGAGATTACTTAATAAAGTTAGCCAGGTTACCATACATGTTTGCTGTCAATTTTGCATTTTAAAAATTTAGAATCGTTTTTATCCAATTTTTTCATCATCAGAAAATTTTGGATTTAAACTGCCGCCACACCTGAGATGTATGAAAGTTCAAAGAAAATTCGCCGAACTTATTATTTTTTTGCAATGCAATGGTATGTAGAGGATATTTAAATTAGAAAATATAGTCGTTACAAATGGAGTAGCTTATTGTAAATTGACGCAAAGTAGTAAAATAGTTTTTCAAGATAATTGTTTGCTTTGGCTTGCTTAATTTAAAAGTAATTAAGTATGTAACACACAAGGCAATAATTTCATTCAATTTCCGCAATTTTTTAGCTTTCAAAAATCAAAATACCTAACGTTTTGTATTAACATCTAGCTGAAATATATAATGCAATACTTGTGCTCGCATTCGAGTTTGCTCACCTGTTTGTGTGCTCGTGCTCGGCTAGCTTAAGTTTTTATAAAACCAGTTAATGCTTGGCTTATGCTTTATTACTTGCTATTCATCAGATTTGAAATGCTTGACTTGAGTTTACTTGATTATTCGACCGCTTGGGCTGGACTTGCTTGTATTATTTTAAAATATATAATGATCGACGAATGCACGATCAAATTGCTTGAGCTCGCTTGTTCTCGGTTGTTTTGCGAATGCTACAGTTAGGAAATATTGTCACCATTTATGCTCCATATAATCAAAAGCTTGGGACTAAGGACTCACACTTAGTAAAAAAATAAAAATACAAACCAAAATGCATTGATTTCATTAAAAAAATTTCCTGATTTATTGCAATTTCTGTCAGAAATGTTGTCAATAAAGGATTATCTCAATTGGTCTGCAGTAATTTGGAGTTATAAAGTGGATTCTGAAGGACTCAAAAAATAATTAATTTTGACAGATGTGGAATATGTACATATTTATCCACTACAGATCTCCATTATATATGATTCTCACTTAAAATGCCGTTGATATGAATAGATATTAAACTACCGAAGTTATATATGCTAATTCATACTAATATAAACTTTCTACCGAACTTTGATCCTAACAATTTATACTAAAGACCAATTAACCTAATGTGGATTTAATTATACCATTATCATCAAGGACCCACGAACTCTATAAATATATCGACTGGCTACTATCAAGGAATGTATCTACAAGGGATGTTATTGGCTACATATGGATCTAGGACAATTAACTAATCTCTCTGGTGAAAACTATATAAAGAGGACATTTATTTATCACAATAAGGCCTTAGCTAGAATTTGACTTGATAATAAAACCCTACACTTATCTAGTTGAATTCTTATTGTTTTTTATAATTTTTTCCGTGAATATCTAAGGATATTCCACAACAGCAAAATACATTTTAACTGGGTCCTCTAGCAAGTGTCATGTAAATTCCCCAAAGCTATAAAGGTGATCGCACCTTATTTATCAACAACATATTACCCATACTGCAGTGCCATTCTGACAAACTAAACTGGTGTCATACCAATGGTGTGAAGTAGAGCCTAAAAATTATCGAAACTTTACTCTGGAAAGCAATACAAATAAAAGAACGCCGTTAAGATACGTAGACAGATTATGAAGTACGCACGAAAGAGACATTATTGTAATTGAAGAATGTAAAGAAACTGATTAAATTTATATAATGGAGGACATTCTTAAGAATATTCATAGCTCGATATGTATATTGGATGAAGTAATACAAGCAAATTTAAATACTAATTAAGATACAGCAGCCAAACTTCAGAGCATATGTATTCAAACCAACCTCAAGCAGTTAACTCTTTCCGCTACAAGCATTAATAAATCAGAGCACTGACATTACTTTTACATTCAAATAAGGCAATGCATCATTCCGGTTAACTTTAGTTAATGCTATGAATTTATAACAGTGTTTGAGTTTTTACCATTTTTAAGTTTATTGCTTACTGAACAAGAGGCTATAATGGAAATTTTCATGAAGCAAAGAAATGCGATGATCGAAGTAGACTTACAAAAAATAGTCGAAAGTTTACTGAATGCTATTAATATCCCAGAAACAAAATAATTCATATCAATGACCATGCTTTCTTTATATTATAAACTACAAATATTTTCCCTTAAAATACAAATATGCCTCACCACTCAATAGCTAAATAAAAATTTAAAACTATGGTCTTCTCTTATACATATTGGATACAATTATTATCATCATACAACACAGAGGAAAAATGACAAAGGTTAAATGTGCATTAAGCCTTTGTTTCCTTTCCATACTCATGGGTTGTGTTAAACGGTGATCAACATCTTTATTGAGACGGACCAAAATTAAAGATGAACATAATCTACTTATTTGTAGCCAGTTGTATATTCAAATATGAGCAGCATGTTTACATTTGATAGTGTTTGTAATTTCTTAGCAAACTTGAATATGAGATGGATTATCTCAGTCTAATATGTATACATTGACAAGTAATAGAAAGTAGCAATTGTCAAGATTTTACATTAATGTTTCCGCGCTCCAATAGATAATAGAGTGTTAAATTCTAAAGTGGTATATAAATCTTACTAATAATAAGTCAAAAGTACTTGCTATCTAAGGTTCACCTGTTGCTAATAAAAATACACTTTGTATCGTATTTTCTTTTGAGCTTGAGTGTCACCGTGTAAGATTTCCCCTTTTGAGTACATGGTAACCAGAAATTTACTAATGGCAGCTATGGAGCAATGGCAGCTATGGAGCAATGGCAGCTACCCATAGCTGCCAATCCAAACCTTGGGTGCAGGCTATATCGTTCTTTATACTCTAGGAGTGTACTACAAATTGCATTGCTTATCAACTATAATTTTTTTGTTACACCTTTGACTACTACGTAAGTTTACTAATGAAGTTAATTTCCCATTTATATATTGTTCAAAATATGACGGTATACCTCATAGTACAGTATTAAGGCACATTTCTATTTTTAATTGACGTATATATTTTGCTATAACACATAAAATAAGAATGAATATGTGGCTAATTCGCATCCGTGTAACTATAGAAAGCCATTCGGGATTTCCCTAATATTGCAGTAATAACAACGGCAACAGTAACTCATATTTCTGTAGTTCTTTTTTCTGATTTATAAATACTAATAATAAATTCATCATGGATACAATAATAAAAAAATGTGGCGTTTTTTATTTAACAGAATATATTTTGTGTAATGTGTTTTGCTGCTATTAATGAAATTGATCGAATGAAAATCAATAATGCTATGGTGGATCCAGGAACTATTTTAAACAATTAATTATCCTAATCTAGTATATAATGATGAAAAAAGGCATCCATAAACGTGATCTTCCATTCACCAAACAAGATATTGTACTACTCGAAAAAGATCAAATGAGAAATCATCTAATTAGTGCCCTTTTAAACTTTTCTCTTGCTTTTCTTTTATCACGACAAAATACAAAATACAAAATGAGTTTATCGCAGACAACTCGCATGAATGGAAACATGTTTCATCAAAGAAGACCTTCTTTAACAACAGTTTGTCCACCGCCAGATAAAAGAAAAAGCTTTGATTTGAATAAAAGAAGGGGCAGTAATCAATATGCGCTCAAAACAAATAGAAAATCATGGGTTAATAAAATTTTTGATATGCCTGTTATACAGCTAGTTGGATGGACATATGTGGTTATATGCTTTTGTCTATCTACAATTCATCTTATCGGCTCATTTTCTTTACTAGATCCAAATGCAGGTACAAAACAATATGAGACCATGATGCTACAGCTTGTATATTAACAACTAATTTATTAGTGAAAGGAGTTAAAATAGATTGGGACAAGATACTGACGGAAAAACAACAAGAAACACCATGGTCTCAATTGGACGAAATTCTACCAGAGACTCGTCTATCAAAAATGTTTAGTAAATCAATTGTTAATAACGGATTTATACGTCCTTATTGGTTTACAGCGTCTATCAAACCTCCCAAAGAAACTTTAACTCTTACAACAGTGGTTGAATTACGAGATTTAGAGCATTTGATCCAATTAGCTCAAATGTATGAAGGTAAGCATGTCGTTTTAAAAACTTGATGCAAACTGAAAAAACAAATTCAGAAAAAAAAGAAAAGAAAAGAAAAAAGCTAAGTCTTTCATGCAGGACCCATTTCAGCTACATTATTAGTACCTTCAACTGAGAACATCAATCAGGAGTTGTCCATTCAACAATTGACAGACATTCGCAATGAGTACGAAACAACGATTGCATTAAAAAGACATGTAGATATTCATCTTGTTCTTCAACCTGGTGGATTGACAGAGAACGAACAAGTAATTGCTACTGGAGGATACCAAGAGGCTCGTAATTTAGCTCGTCTGTTTAGTCGCACAAATTATGTCGCACTTGTGCCTGTAACAACCCTGTGGATGACCGACATTGCTCAGTCATTTAAAAGCCACCAGCATCTATTACAAGCTGGCGATTTATTAATTATTCCTACATTTGGATTTCCTAATTATGAAGGAGTAGATACAAAAGCATGGCCAATTGATAAGCAATCAATGATTGAATGGGTAGAAGGTGGTGACATGGGTTTATTAGATTATAATTATGAGTTAAACAATGGCCCAACATCTTATTCAACCTGGAAAGATGCTAAAGAACCATATCTTGTACCAAATTATGATTACAATTATAGCCCTATCTATATTTCTACAAAATTAAATCACCCTTGGTAAGTTAAATGATATAAATGCTTCATCTGTATGAAATTCTAATATATAATTTAGGTGCGAAGAAAGATTTGAAGATCATTTATCCTCATGCGTTTATAATGCTTATTTAGCCGGAGCTAATTTATGGGTTAGCAATACTGATTTTGCAGTAAGAACGGGCCAAGAACCAGCCGATACATTATACACGCCACAGGTAAGAAATATATAGATATTTATATGCAAAATGATTATAAATTGACCTTATATTTAGCAACGGAAAATTCAAAATAAAATTGCCCGTAAATATCGTATTGAACAATGCGTATTTTATGCTCGACAATTTGATCAATATGGCACATTTAATTCAGAAAAAGCAGAGCATGTTAAACAAGAGTGTTCCAAAGCATTGTTGAGTTTACAAAAAGAGAAAATGATATCAAATATAATTGCAGCAGAAGAAGCTCAGTATTAAATTGTATAGAAAACTGTAAATAAATAAATATTCTAATCATGTATATATTTAATAAGTGACCTGATTACAGAAAAAAAATGACTCAAATTACTTAATTTATCAACAAGTTAAATCTGTTGTGCTTATCATTTACATACAAAAAACCCATAGTTTCATCTTTGAAAGCCAAATTTCATCCAATAAAACACTGTCATCTTTGTTCCTTGAACATTACACATTCTGACTTTTATGTTTTTCCTTTTTTAATACAGGCTCAGTGGAAAAAATTTCTTAGTGTGTATATTTAATCCCACCTTGGTTGCTTATTACCCTTCTTCTTTTTCTTCTGTTTTTTTTTTTTTTTTTTTTTTTTTTCTTTTCATTTACTATAATTCCTTTATATTATGGCATCAACAGCAAGTTCAGCAGTATCAAAAGGTGCTCTTCGTAAATTCATTGATTCACCAGCTGGTCCCAAGACCATTCATTTTTGGGCACCTGCTATGAAATGGGTAAGTTTAATGCTGAAAATTTTCTCGCGTTACTATAGTCCAACATGGCTCAAAATTATTTAGGCTTTAGTCATTGCTGGTATTGGAGATATGCAACGTCCTGCTGAAAAATTGAGTTTGACTCAAAATATTTGTAAGTAATACTTGAGGATTAGATTTCATTGTACAAAATATTTATTATATATTTTAGCTTTGATGATGACTGGTCTTATCTGGTCTCGTTATTCTATGGTTATTATTCCCAAAAACTACTCATTATTAGCAGTCAATATCTTTGTCTTTGGTACTAGTTCTATCCAAGTTGGTCGTATTTGGAAGTAAGTTTGTAGAATGGAAGGCGATTTGGTATCTTATATTGATCAATTTTTATTTCTTTTTTACAATTAGATGGCGTCAATCCGAGGAATATAAACAACAACAAAAGCAGTTGGAGCAAAAGCAAGCATAAAAATGATACACGTATATATATATATATATATATATATAAATATTTTAAATGTATAATAATAAATTTTTGAAATAAACAAAAACATCTATCAAAAAAGCCCGATTTTTCCCCTTTCATTACCGTCATGTAGCACTAGGCATGTAACTCGAGAGATAAATGATTTTAAGGGTTGAAGATCTATATTTAATCTCATGAATATTACCTTCAATATATATGCTCAACTTAAAGAAAAAATTAGTTATCAAGAAGTCGAATATTCTATTATCCAGAATACCAAATTACGTATTTGCTGCATTGCTCCACTTTTTTCATAACCTTATTATATTGGTCCCAATCCAACACCTAATTAGAGCCAAAACCCCGGATTTTCTATTTTGCCACCCCAGGTTTAAACAATTTAACAGAATATTTGTACTACCTATATTAAACTTTTAAGACATACCTCTTTTGGATATATCTTAAACCAGTATCCAATATTTCAAGGATTTTTTATATCGAATAATAGATATCTAAAAGTTGCTAAAGTATCAAGTATGTCTGAACCTTTATCAAAAAAAGATAATTACTTTTTTGTTTTGTCTAAACTAATTAATTTACAAGAAAATAAAATGTTTAATTTTATATCTTTTTATATAATTTTCGTCGTAATTTCAATTTTTTTTTTTTTGAATTCGTCAAATAATAATAACACAATAGTCAAAATTTTAAAGGATTATTTAGAAAACTTAAATAGATTAAAAGGTAGGTAAACATCATATGAACAAAAAAGCTGCCTGAATTATAATTATTACATTTGAGATGGCAAACAAGTTTTTTTTTATGGTTTTATTTACATTTATGATTGCTCCTACCACGATATTTGATCGTCATCATCATCACTGTCATCTTTAGATGGACGATGATTTATGTTTTCGTATACAGATTCATAGGGATATTCTACTTCATTATCTCCATCAGGAGAATAGACTTCTGATTGCTGTTGCTGATGACTAATTTGAGAGTGTAACTCGCCATCTTCATTATCATCATCACCTTCTAATCGAATGGCATCTACTCCTTCTTTTACTCCACTGATACTATCTTCGTCATCGTCATCATCAAATTGAATAAGTGAACTACGCTGTAACGCTTGTTGTTGTTGTTGTTGTTGTTGTTGTTGAGGTGTATGGCCATGCATCGAGGGTTCAGGACTGGGACCGCTTCCCATATTGATCAAGTAGGCGTCCTCAAATGAAAGAGATGAGTTTCTATCTAAGAACGACTTATTTGTTGTGGATGGAGAAGGAGATGCATTTATAGCACCATTAGCACTTGATGATAGCCACTTAAGATTTGTAGCAGGACTATTTCCCATTGAATTACTGGAAGGAGAAAATGATGTTTGCATTGCTTTTGATATATTGTCTAGATATTTGTTAGTATCAATCACTTTTTATTTAAGAAACCATGCTTATTACCTTCTAATTCTGCTAATGCATCTTCCATATTTTCTTCAACACTATCATCGGCAATACGAGTTGTTGTCTTTCTTACACGATCAATGCGACTAGAAACAGGTTCTGGCATGCCCTTCAACATGATCAAGGTATCTGTTTTGGGTATAATTCCTGCGTTAAGTATACGTTGTAAATCTTTTGTATCTTGATATGTTTGAAAACTAAATTGATGATGAGTCCACAAAGCAGGTTCATCATTTGTATAGGTGGTAATTTCAGCATTTGAAAGCCAAAGCTTCTTCTTGCGTGTGTCTACAGCAAAGGTATTTTTCTGATTATTGTTGTTTATTTTATTTTTCTTCTTTTTGTTATTGCTGTTTGCATTCAATTCGCTATTATTTTCATCTATTGGTGGAGGAGTTACAGTAGAAGTAGATGTAGGGTCTACAGTTAGACGTACTTGATCCCAATCTGCATTTCTAGCTACTCGCCACTCTGCTACATCTTCTTCTTTAAGCGATAAATCCAATTTCTCTAGTGTTCGTCCATTTTCCCGCTTTTTGACAACCGTTTTAGCTACCCAACAACGATGAAGTGTTAAAATACCATCAGGATGAAATGAATACATGTCTTGATATCCAACTTCATCATTAATCATTTTTGTAGAATCATCATATTCCTCATCAAACCCAAACATTAATGTATCGTTTACTGTGTTCTTATCCCATTTTTTGGATTGTTGATTACTACCAGCTGGCATATAAGGCAAATGACTCATACTAGAACCAAAAGAACTCAACATACTAGTAGCTTGTTGTTTAATGGATCCTAACGGATTTGCATTTGGTGAATCGGAATTTGAAGATAAGGAATTATGAGACGAAAGATTGGTTTTATAAGAACTGTTGTTAACAAGATAAGGAGATTTTGAGGCTGTAACAAACATGGCAACAATTTTTGCTCGAGGTTCCTTGCTCAAATTACGATTGATAATGGGAGGAGGAGGAGGAGGAGGCATCATGGAAGATATATATTGGGGGGGAGTAGGACCATAATAACCATGAGTATAGCCATTTCCAGCTTGCTGTTGTTGGCCAACAAATTTACCTAAATCATCCTGAGAAGAGTTTAAGCTATTGCCTGGCATTTTCCTTCTTTGTTTGATTCGAACAACTGAATTTAATGTAGTTGCTTTAAGCTTTAATTTATTATTACTTGCCATAAAAGGATGATATACAGGATTGTTTACTTTTCCATGCACATGTCCAGTTATTTCAGGTTTACCACCATATGGATTTATGGCGTAAACATGAGTTGTACCTCTTGCAGTTGTAATTGCGCACCACGTAGAATCAACTGAAAATTGGCAATCTACAACCTGCGCATCTGTAATACCTCTTGATAAACTATACAAATGAGAGGCATTACCATGCATGGTGTTGGTCAAAATACTGAATATATGAAATGTATGGCCTTGTTTAGAAGCAGACATAAGCAATGTACCTGCTTGATTGAATGTAAGACAAGAAACAGGATGTGTATGCGGTCTGAAATGTGCAATGATAGATAGGGATAAATTTTTTGTAGGTGTTTTGGGTAATTTTAAGATGTCTCTAATCATAATCTATATAACTTCAAATGTAAATAATTGCTATGTAACACGAATTGAGCAACTTACCATGCCAGAGGGTACCATCTTTTTAGTTGAATTTGATGAATTACTAGTATTTAAATAGATATTATCTTTGGGTGAGTTGTTCTGAATACTAGTTCTTCTATTAGAAGGGCTCGAATTATCATAAATTTCTTGTTGCTGTTGCTGTTGCTGTGGTGGTGGTGGGCCCTGAGGTTGAGGTTGATTTCCAAAGTAATTTTGTAACGTATTGAACCCAAATTCACCTAATGTTTTCATACCACTGACGACTTCTTTTGCTATATCTTTTGCAGCACCTTTTACATCTTTATCACCTTGTAACACACTATAACTAATACTCTTATTTGTCAAGGAGGTCATAACTGGATCTGAATTTAATACCGCAGTATTGGTAGCATAAGCGATAAATCGAGAACCTAATGTGAATATAGGACCTTGATTTGGATCATGAAATATATCAGTCAATGGGGTTGCAAATGGAGTATAATTTACAGTTGATAACATTCGAATAGACGAACGATGACGAGATAAACAACCCTATAAATATACAAGTTAATATTATAATGATAATGATGATGATGATATGATAGTAGTACTTTACCAGTACAATGACCTTGTGGTTACTTTTTATGCATGTGACTACCACTGTATCATCATTATCTTCATCACCAAAATCATTGATTTCTTTAATTATAGATTGTGATTGTAAAGAGTAAATGATAAGGTGTGAAGATGTCATGGTTGAGGTAGTTGAAGTAGAAGAACTTGAATTCATTCTGTTATGTGTTTGTGTATGTTCATTATTGCTATTATTTTGTAAACTGATATTTGTTGTGGTTGTAGTTTCAGATCTATTTCATATAAAAAAGGGGAAAAAAAAAAGATAAATATCACTTAATTATAAGGGGTGTGAATATTTTTTTCCTTACACTATAACTAGTATAGGTTCTTGTTGACCTCGTAAAATATGAATAAATGATACAACGCCAAAAACATCTTTATCTCTGATAGAAACAAGTTCATGAACATTATCTGGATTGTTAATATCCCATATTTGAAATCCATCATGATATCCTAACAATAGACATGAAATTGTCTTATCTCGGTATTCTAACTTTTCAAAAGATGCAAATGTTGTAGTATCAACATCTTCCATATCATCTTCCATATCATCAATCATTGCTGGCTGCTGTTGCTGTTGTTGTGCTTGCTGTTGTTGTTGTGCTTGTTGTTGCTGTGCTTGATACTGTTGATACTGTGGGTCAAATGGAGATGTCATACTTGTCGATTTTCTTTTGGGTAAATTAGATGTAACATAAGACGATATCCTCGATATACCTGAGGATATACTTTCAAGAGAAGTGGGGTCCCTAAAATACGTAATATGTAAATATTAAAAATAAAGTATGCTATCAGTTTATTTACAGAATTTACCTTAAAAACTTGGGTTCTGCTCGAACACCGTTATAAATATTGGACGCCATTCTACAAAAAAAAAAAAAAAAAAGATAAGCAAAGTTACGAACGGTAATTTATTTCTGTTGTATCATTAAAAAGTTACCGAATAAATTATAATATATATATGTATATGTAAATGAAAGAAAGTTGAAAAGAAAAAAGTTGAGTATGAACCAAGTAAACTTGTTGTTAAGAACTTGGCTTCTATGTGTTTATGTGGTTTAAAAAGGAAGAAATAAAAAAGTAAAAAAGGGAGAGAAAGGGCAAACGACTCTCATTTGCATTAATGTCCTCAATGTATGGTCCACCCAATCACATGTACTTGTCACGACCATTATCGATCATCCAATCATCAAGTTTTGATACATTCAACCCAACAAAATTTGATCGGGGATGTTGTTAATACTACGGTTAAACATATAATTTTATTTATAACAGTTTTAATAAAAAGACCAGTGGGCACGTAGCATCTTTGATATGCTTTATTTGCCCTGGCCAGATCAAAAAGTGATAAGGGATAGAAAAAAACCCAATTGGGATTATTGGGAAAATGCAGAAGTAAAATGTAATAA
>JAEPRC010000597.1:0-27678 GCA_016758945.1 Mucor plumbeus
AACTATCTGTAAAAATCTGAAATGTTAACACTGAAAAAGCTATACCAACTGCTAAAGATGAGATAATTCCGGAAATGCGTTTTTAGATGAAAGTGGAACATCTCGGATACGTCAGTTTATAATTTTTCCTTGGTATTGTTTAGTAAAAAAAGTAAAAAAAGTAAAAAAAGTAAAAAAAGTAAAAAAAAAAAAAAAAAAAAAAGTTGGGCATGTATGCCAAATCGGACCTATACTTTTTTTTAAAAAGCAATAAACTTCACCTGCTTTTGTAATTCGCAATGTACGAAAATATTTCTGTTACAAGTAACACTGCAGCCAACTCATATACATTCTAAAACATCTAAGGTAGATTTTTTTTTTGTACTAATTTATTTATAAGAAGTAGCCCGCTCCAGTTTTGAAGACTAGCAACATCCTAATATGAAAGACGTTTTTATATTACAATTGGTAGCCAAGCGTTTATGTCTTTTTATTCCTCCTTATAATTTTTTTTTTTTTTTTGTGTTTTACAGAGCTGACTAAAGAAAGTTAATTTGCGATTTCATAATTCTACCAAATCCAACAAGAAACCAATGGATCCCAAAACTATATCATAGTTGGAACTGCATAGACCTAAAGTTTAATTTCAATAGCTCCGCTTGAGTGTGGCACTGTATATTATCTGATTATTCCAGTATGCATCTGTTGATGGACATTAAAAAAGTTGATATCAGATAGCGAAATAATTCGAGATGACTACATTTCTTTGAATACTTGTTTCTTTCTTTGACCCACATGTATATAATATATCAGACGATACGTACGAAAGCCTTTGGCTTTAGAAATGTATGTGATATATAATCGTTATCACTTTAATAACAATTTTGTATAAAGATGACTATCATAATTATGGAAAGCAATTTTTAACAACAATAAATGCTACATTAGGATCAGATTAGGATTATTGTGCCAAGACTGTTATGTATGTTGTGCTCAAGAACACGTTTGGAATACTAGCACGAGATGTACTATCTCCCATTTTACCAAACATGTTTAACCAATGATCGTCAGGTACATCCTTTGGTATAAATATAGTATAAGGTTAATGTTTATAACTTTAATCCGTGGATTGCATTTATTATCTCAATTACATTAGCTATTGTATTTCGTAGTTGTAGCATGATATTAGCAAATTTTACTTGATATAAATGATTTTACTGATTTAAAATACAAGCAATGCTTATCTGAAATCAATCTCATTAGTTTCATATTATAATGTCTGTGCGACATTTCGGTATTTTACCACGGTAAGTTGCTGACTTGCTGTTGATGATGAGTCACTTTGGGCAAATCTGGCCCTTAAAAAATTGACAGAAAATTATATATATTTAGTAGTTTGTTCTTAAAAGAAATGAAATATTAAAAATTAATCGGTTTTATATGTATGTTTAATATACAGCAAATTTAATGTCAAACTTGATATTAGGAATTTATTTTGGTAAAACGATTATTTAAAAATCTTGTAACAGATCTAAGGTTTAATATCTTATATTTTTCACAGCCACATACTTTCAAATGGAAGTTGGTTGTAATATGGTCAATGTGTAATAAATGAAAAAAGGGATACTGGATATGTTTTGATCAGATTTGCATATATCGATTGACTTCCCCGCTTTTAACTTTAGAAATGCACACTTTTTTATGGAAGAACGGCCTCGCGCTGTATCACAACAATGCCCGAGATTAACTGTGATTACTTTTCCTTGATTTTGACTCACGTGGAATGATATTCATTACAATTGATCGTTTCGTCTGTACCAATGAATTTAATCCGGCGTCATTTTACGAATTGATAATTTTCTCTTTTTTTTGGTTTCGCATTTAATTTTTTCTAAAACCAACAATTTTGAAAGAACACTTTTTTTTTTCTTCTAATCAATTATTTTTTTTTCTTTTTTTTTTTTTTTGTATATGACATGGCACATAAATCAAATGCAAAAAGAAAAGGCCAAAATAACAACTCCAAGGCAAAAGAAAAAGTAACGACACCACATGATGACATTGAATCTCTTCAAATAACATTTTACGAAATTGAATCATGGATTGAAAAGACCACTCCAGTTCTAACTCGTATGACAAAAGAGCTAGAGAAAGCTTCTGGCCATTTCGATAAGCGTCGTAAAGAAAATCAAAAAGCAGTTTTGACTGAAGATTCGCAGCAGCATCAGAAATTTATAGATACGAAAAATTTAGAGCAGCAATTACTTCAATTTCAACAGCAACAACAACAGCAACCGCTGCCATGGAAACGTAATTTGTTGAGCAATAATGCTGATAATACGACTTCTCCTTTTACTTCCTCTTCAACTAATTTAACTAATGACAATTCAATGCAATGGCTTTTATCTTTCCAACCAGGCAATTTGCTGAGACTTGATACCAATATTACTAGTGTAGAGCAATTGATTCAAGCTGTACAAAAAATTAGATTGTTACAATCAGAAGAAGCTGGACCTTCTAATTCGACTAGTACAACATCTACCACACTTGCTCTTCCCGAAGATGAGGATATGGCATTAGAATTACTATGCTCATCTCCTTCTAGTTCATCAACGGATCAAACACCAGACGCTTATGTAGAATATTGGCAATATGCACTGGGAAGGCGCCCAAAGATTTGTTTAGAAAATTACAAACATTGTCGAATGAATTTGAATGGCCTTACAAAAGATATATCACCCACAGCACTTAATTATATTGGTCAGGTATTTTGGGATTGTTTACACCCAAAGTTTTCCTCTGACTGGAATTCTTTTTGGGATCGATCAGGAGACGCTAAACGAAATCAAGTTTGTATTGACTCTGGCTTGGCTATGGTATTTTTGCATGTAATGCGACATGACAAGGATATATGCGAAAATTCACAAGAAATTGCTGGATTTTATTACGATCGAGCAAGAGAGGAGCTAATGGAATTTTTTGATGAATCACCAGATTGTTCCACCATCGAAGCATTACTGAATTTATCAATGTTTTGTATAGTTTGTAAACGATATTCTCAGGCCAAAATCTACGTTGGTCTTTGTCTGCATATGGTTATGGAATGTGGCATTCACAAGGCTTCCAACTTGCCAACTGATGATTTAATCTTACGGAAAAAGTATTTAAAACTACTACTAATCTTGTATTATAATGATTCCACCTTATCTGTATATATTGGGGATTCTGCTTCTATTAGCGACACCGAGTTTGATATCAATTTCTACGAAATTATTTCACTAAACGATACTTTATTCGAATTAAACAAGAGCAAAGACATTAATGATAGAATAGACTTTGACAATGGCAAAACTATAGTAAAGGAATCTTATTTTGTCCATACAGTTGAGTTAGTTCGGTTAACGAAAAAGACAAATCAATTGATTGAACGAGGCGCCACAGTAAAGCAATTACTATCGCAAGAGAAGTTTTTGGAACAGTGGTATAAACGATTGCCTGATATTTTTAGATCCCAAAGCTACAATTATGAGCAGCTGGAACAGCTTAAATTGAAACGGGAGAAAGAAAAAGATCTTACAACACCAATGGATGCAAAGACATTGCAAGCACAAGCTGCGTTGTTACTCAAAATACAGTACGACTCACAATGGATTATCTTACACAAGGCTATTCTAAACAGTATTCGACGATCTACAACGACTGGCTCATCGCCTTCTCTTTCTGGACAAGAACGTAGATCAAGTACTATATGTTCAACTTCAGCAGACAGTATCGTTAAAATTTCAGAGGTCATTACTCGTTGCTTTGGGTGGTGTGTATGTCAGCAAATTATTACCTGTCTGTATCATGCATCTACTGTATATTGCGGAAATGCATTGATAAAAGATGATTTACAACTGAAGAATAGAGCCAAGGTTATGATTCATAGAATTATGCGCATTTTGGAGGCTTGTAGGATTATTTATGCTGGCTTTCCTGATGATATGACTGATTGTCTATGCGAATTTTTGAAAAATCATGGAATGCACAATAGCTTGGAATGCTCTTGTAAGTCAGGCGAAGAAACCTCACCTCCAGATTTGGCTATGGCTGATATAAAAGAAGATGAGGATACCCTGCTAGCATCACTATTTAATCATAATCATGATATTACATAATGCAATTTTATCGATCAGATTAATTTTTATAACATGTACATTTCACTTTTTTTTATTATTATTATTTATTTGGTTTTCGTATATTTTTCAAACATCTACAATATCATATATCTTCTTTACCCTTCATACATATATTCATAATTGTCTTTTTGGTTATATATAACTAAATTAATTGGCATGGCAATAGTTAAATTAAATAAAACCTACAGAATATACAGTATAATATTCTTTAATTGTATTTGAAATAGTTTTTATGATTTGATCATATAATAATTATGTATCCCGTTATATTAGCATTTTCAGTGTTTAGTTTATTAAAATAGTATCAATAACACAGGAAGTGCGCACATTTCATAATAGTTCTCCCCTCATTTTTTGCTGATGTGATAATCAACCTCAGTTACTTCGTTCATTAATCTTTAACATTGAAAATTGATTATGAGGGTTTCTGTGTAACTGCTATAAGCCCTTGTATTGATATTATATTTGAAAAGTATCATTAAAAACCTCTTTGTCTTGTCTTCGGTAGCGAAGAAGTAAACTAGAAGTTGATTGATGAATATCTACCATCTCAAACGCTTCTTTTTTGTTAGAAAAATGCAATGTGCTTTCTGGGCGTCACGACGCTTATTGTTATTAAAAGATTCAAACAGTATCATCACCCATTGCTTGAAATAATTAAAAGCATTATAATATATCATAAAAAAAAAAAAGGCTTTATTTGCTGTTGATAATGATAATTAACCAAAAAATACTGCTGATTCAAACTAATTCTGTTAATATATTTTAAATCACTTCATAAATGCTTTGGGTTGTACAATTGAAATCCTTCAAAGATTTGATAGACAGTATATCAGAATTGCATAATTAAAATGTAAAATATTATGATTTATTGATTATCAAATGTTAAATGAAAGCATGAATTACTATTTCATGCGGCTATTGTTTTTGTCAACGAAATGAATGTTTAAATAAAAGTAATTTCTAGTTACGTTTGCACAATTGATTATTATCAATCATTGCAATGGAAGCACCTAGACACCAACCAGTTTCAGCATCACGGATCTTCTTGGCAGTACGCACCAGGCGTTCCGGAGGAACATCATAACCAATACGTAACAAAGCATGGGTATAAGTCAAATCAAGACAGTATTCAGGAGAGCGCTTTAAAACACTTAATGCATTATGTACATGTCTAAATACTTCAGGATCCCCATTGCAGACGCGATTAGCTAATTCACCAAATTCACGCACAGTGAATTGCAATGGCATACCCAAAGGTTGAGTTAAATCGTAAAAGAAGGAGAAAACATAAAGGTCTCGATCGCCAAATGTTTCTGTTAAAGGAGGTTGATAAACACCATCAAAAGCACAAGGGGATAGCTGGCATTCCTTTTCTTTGGCGAATACTTTCTCAATCACACCACGACAGGCAGCATGACCAGCTCCAGTACCAATTAATTCAATATTTTTAGTAACACTTTCACTTGTCCATTTAATAATCTCTTTATGGTCCTTCGAAAAACAAGGATGGTATACTCGACCTGTAGCAATGGCTTCCTCTTTCCAAGTCTCAATTACTTGATTTTTAATCAACTTGCGTGCTTCCTTTAAACCATAACCCAAATAAGAATGTTGGTATAAATTGTATTTTTGGTGTGCATAATCCAATTCATAAACATGATCACCAGGTAACATATGTTCCATATCAAGAGCAAATTCAGGTTCAAAAACAATTTGAGTAGATGCACCGCCTAAATCAAATGTAGCAGCTGATTTACTACGTTCGGATGATTTGAGGTTACCCAAAAGATAATTGACAGTAATCCAAGCATATACACCTTCATCTTTGCCATCCATTATTTCAATATCAGCAATAGGGAATGGGTATTTATTTTCTAAACGAGAACGAACAGCTTGCAAAATACGATCACTTTTTTCCGCACCTAATAAACGAAGACCAGCTGTTGCTTTAATTGCAATGGGAGTACAATGTTGCATTGATTTAGGAACACTATCCACAGCGATTTGCAATAACTCTTCCAAAGAATCAGCGGCGCCCTCTGCGTTTTCGTCAAATGAAGAAAGACCAGGCTCTAACATGTGAAATACTTCATTCTCAAGCTCAGGTTCTTCTTTACAATAATTGAATTTGTAAACATGAACTCTAGAGCCAGAAGAGCCTGCGTCAATCATGACAGCATATTGTACAAGAGGTTTTCCTAGGTGTGGTGTTGAACAATGATCTGAAAGTAATTCTTGTGCTACTTGCAATAGATTAATTTTAGGTTATTTTTATATCTTAAAATAATGATAATATTATACCAATTTCATTGTTGTTGTTACTATAATAGCCAGGAATAGATGAATATGTTTCTGTTGGTACTAATATCCATATCAAAAATATAAATAAAAATACTGAGGTGATAGATAAGAATAGCCTCTTCTTATTCTGTAAATTAAAATTCATCTTCTTTATCCAATATTGAAAAGATCTTTGTTGCTGTTGTTGTTTAACGTGAATGGAACTCTGTCGCTTATGTAGCGACGAAGAGGAGGGCAGAGGCAAATAATCTGTAGATAAAATGATGAATTAAATCTAGCTTTTTTCCTTTTACTGTGTAGATTTCAAGTAAAAAAAAATCGCTTAAAAAGAAAAAAGGATAGCTGTTCCGTCTTACAAAATATCCTTCTCAGTCGCCAAACACCCTCCTCCGGGTCGGCTGTTAAAGCAATAAAGGAAAATGCGCTACCACAGTGCCTAAGTAGTAGCATTATTAGTTCCTAGTAACTTACAGTGCTCCAGCAACTATACTTATTTGAGATGAATTAAGCTTTTAAAAAAATCTAGACTTCAAACTTACTACTAACCTTCAAAATCAATGTGTATCATTTTTTTCTAAAGATTATCTCATACAATACACTTTTTTGGGATATACCTTAGACACTAATAAATACATATGAATTGATCGCATTATTCTACTCATTCCTAAATTTATTTTGTATCTCATGAAAGACATAAGAATTAAAAGCAGGGAAAATTCACTGTTTTTTTCCTTGAAAATTGGGTCTTGCTTTTCATCTGTGCTTACTTTTTTTCACTAAATAAAACCAAAAAAAAAAAAAAAAAAATAAAAAAAAATATAATATATTATATATATATGCCAATATACCTGAGATGTTCGTTTAATCCAAAAACAAGTATTATCTGGAAATATCCAATTTTTTGCAATCGGTATAACTTTTTCAATGCTAATGTTTTAAATTTTTATAAGCATTTTACTATTATTAAAAATTAAAAATTTGAATTCTCATACCTCTGCAAAAAATTAATCTATATCACCACTTTGTGATAATAAAGTTCACTTAGTTTGAGGAGCTCTAAAACACATTTAAGTACGATAAAATTCTTAGTACCTTTTTTTTCTTTTTTAAAATTTTTTGTGGTAGGTTTCAAAATATTTATTAAATTGTGCAACGGCTATTTTTTGTTCTTACTATAGATCTCAGTAGGGCCGATTAGGTCCAATTTAATTTTTTTCAAAGTATCAATTTTTCGTAGAGATATCCTCAAAAATGTGTAAAAAAAAAAGAATATCCTCAGTTTTGCTCCAGAAAAATCAAGTATACCTTTGCCCCAAATTTTGAATTTGAAAAGAAATTGACAAAAATCTTGCCTTCTCTGCGAAAATAGAGCTAAAAAGTTCATCAATAGCTAGATTGATAGATCATTTTGCTGTACATTTTATAAAATATTCAAATTTAAAAAAAGTTCCAAAACTTCAGTCGCATTTTATGCAAAAAAATTTAATGTGAAACATTTATTTTAATTTATTTAATCAGAAGATTCAGGACTTAAAACTGAACAAAACCATTTAATATGCTAGCTTCTTAACTTACTGTGTAGTTTATAAGTTATTGAATAATTTTGTTTTTTGGATTATTTTTGATTAATTTGTCAAAGGTTCTAAGCTGTCATATGAACTATTATTTTGACTATATCGACGAAAGATTAATATTTTTGATAAAACAAAAACAGTTTAATAGCTTCCAGTAAAATTTATTTTGTGATTACAAAAAGTTATCATCTCAATTCAGTCAATTTTTGATTAATTTGGTCAATGATTAACTAGTGAAGTTATATTATATACAATCAAACCTCGATATAAGGTTCCTCGATATAACGGAAAACTCGATATAAAGGAGGTTTTTGTACCCACCAAAGACTGGTGGACAAATTTTACACCTTAAAATCCCTTATTTCGAATTTACATTTAAGGGGACCTTTTCTCTCCACATGTTCTTATTTTATTATAATATTATTGGCCCCAAAATTAAAAAAAGAACAGTTTTAGGTAAAAATTTTTTTTACTAAATGTAAATACTGAAAATGTTTTCTAATCTTTTGAGAAAACCCCATTTAATGTAATTTGATTGCATCTGCATTGTATTACGGGGTTTTTATATCGTAAGTAGAAATCTACCATATCTTTAAGTATTTTGAAATCTTCGTTATTTGTAGCAACAAAGTTTGAAGTAACATAACCTAAACCTGCTAGAATTTTTCTTCATTTACAGGAATAACATCGTTTGTGTCTTCCATATCGTCAATTTCATCATTACCATCATGGATTAAGGATGTGGTGTGATTATCTAAGATGCCTTCATTCCTTTCTTAAAATTGAAGTTGATCTGTATTTTAACTTTGATTTAAGGAAGATCCTCGATATAAAGGAATTTTCAAAAGAAACCACGGGTGCCCTTAAATTGAGGTTCGACTGTACACTATGGGAAAAAACGCAATTTTGAAATTTGCAGTTATTTGTTCTCTTACTTAAAATTATTACGAAGTTATATCTTTCCAAAACAATCTTCATATAAAACAGTTTTTGCAGCGACTATCATAGTATTTTTTTTCAGAAAAGTTGTAGTTTATACCTCATTTTACACCTTTTTTTCTGTAGTGGTATTACGACCAAGTTGCGTAAATCTATATCGAAAATAAAATTTAATGGTATGTCAAAAGTCAAAAGTGGATTGATTTAAATTTACATTGATTAACTTTTCGGTCAATATCGGAGATAATCTCATATGAGTGCATCGATGACCTTATGAGCCTATTGACCATCTCATTTGAGCACTTGTATGTACTCTGAGAGCATACAGAGGTTAGAGTGTGTACGTTAGAATACTTTTTACAACGTTACCCTAAAGATTGCACCAGAAAACTCCTTCAAAGAGTAAATTTACTTCATATCAGGCTCGAATTACGGGACCTGAATTATCAAACTCCGTTTTATGCTGACTGTACCTTAAAATACCAAAAAAATTACCACAAAATTTATTTTTTAGTTGATAACTTTTGCAATTTTGAAGTAATCTCAAAGAGCAATATTTTAAAACAAATTTATAAGAAAGAAAAATAATTCTAGCAAAAATCCTAATCTAGCTCATACACTATTTATAAAGCTATTTCCATTAAAAGCGTACAAAAACGCAACTTCAATGGACTGTAATTCGAGATAGCAATCTTTTAAGCATATACTTTATAAGCCAAAAATAATTCTTTTATTTAGTTTTATCATATTTTCTCATAAAATTAATCTCGAAGCAAACATCAATTTCTCCTTGTATACCCTCGTCCAAAATTTGACTTTTTCAAAGAAAGCTAATAACTCTATGAAAAATAGAACTAGAGTGACAAACAATGCCTTAAATAATAGGTATTTTTTTGCGTTATTTGTCTGTAATACTGACTTTAAAATTTAACTATAAAAGTATTTTTAAAATCACTAAAAACTGATTTTTATGTTTTTGCTTTTTTTACAAAATTTTTGGTGACACACGTTTTCAATAAATATACCATTAGATACAAAATTAAATTTTATGTTGAGTTCACTTAATACAGCTAGCCAGGTTACTATACACCTTCAATGTCAATTTTGCATTTTAAAGATTTAGGATCGTTTTTATCCAATTTTTTTATCATCAGAAAATTTTGGATTTAAACTGCCGCCACACCTGAGATGTATGAAAGTTCAAAGAAAATTCGCCGAAGTTATTATTTTTTTGCATTGCAATGATATGTAGAGGATGTTTTAATTAGAGAATATAGTACTGTAGTTGCAAATGGAACAACTCATTATTGTAAATTAAAGCAGGGTAGTAAAATAGTTTTGTTCAATTCAAATATTTTACTTAGATTTACAAAAGTTTCTTGTATATTTATGAGGAATAAGGAATTACATTATTTATTAAATTCAAAGAGAACAAACTCATTGAATATCTCGTTATTTGTGGTTTTTATCATTTTAGTCATGCAATATGTTGCATGGCAACGGTGGATTTCATTAAATCCACACAATAACATTTTTTACCTCTCTCAGACATTAGACTAAATACAAATATACTACAATCCAAATGAAACTTAATATTTTCTCAAATTGTTAATGTGTATATGTATTATAATGAAACATACTTTGCCACACTTTTTTATAAACGGGATTGCTTCCATACGTATAACAGCGGCAAACACTTTATAACAATTACATGTTACGCGAATTAATTTTAATAGTTAGACTATGAACAGGTAAAATTGCATTGAAAACAAAGACGATAATAGTAATGTTATAATTTAATTAACAAATTATATTCATTCTGTAATCTGTAAGTACAATACACTACCCCAACTATTAGTCTCACAAAAAGGTAAATTAAATGAATTTTACTCAATAATCTGGCCAGGATTATGAAACTTCACCAGTATAATATTGAATTCTAGTTCTAGCACATAGGCCACTGATAAACGTTTAAATGTTTCAGAAAATTTAAAAAACGACAAAAAGATAAAAAGGGTACTTTATTGAGTTTATACAAAATAAAAAATAACTAATAGCCTGTGTTGCCGCCTTTGTTTTTAATACAAGCAAGAACTCAATCTGGCATACTATTATAGTATGGCTCAAGGTCTTCAATGGTACACTGATTCCATTCATAATCAAACTTTTCCCACAGTTCTTTCACATTTTTTGCTGGAGTCTCATACGCACCAAGCCTTATCTTTATGTGATGCCAAAGATGCTCTATTGGATTTAGATCGGGACTTTGAGCTGCCCAATCTTCAAAAAAAAATCTTTCCTTTTTTCATATATTTATCGGTTAAGCTAGCTATGTGTTTTGAGTCACCGTCCTGCTGAAAATCGTCGTCCTTGTTGTTTTTTAAGTCATAATATGCCAGTGTATCCTTGTATGCAGTGCTGAGAATGTGAACATAGTTTACAGCTTTCATTGTCCTGTCATATACTCGGCAAGAAGCATAACCAACTTCGAGGGAAGTCATGCATCCCCACACCATTAATGACTTCTGATGCCTTCTTGTTTCTTTTATATTATGCGACTGATCAGGCTGGCCACCCTCCTTTCATGTATACTGAATACCGTCACTTTCCAACAAATTGATTCTTGTTTTATCCGAGAATATGACTCTTTTCCAGTCGGTGACAGGCCAGTTGCGATGTGCCTTTGCCCACTTTAGTCTGTCTTTACGATGTTCTACATTCAAGTGCGGCTGCTTTTTTTTAATATGATAATTGAAGCCTAAACAATGTTGCAACTTTCGAGTGGCTTCATAACCAATTGGATGGCCCAAGTTGTTCAAAAATTTGTGTGTATCTTCTGCTGTACGTAATTTACCCGATCTAAGTTTTAATTTAATTGTATTCTTGGTAGTTTCGGTGGTTGAACTAGGTTTTCCGGGCTTGAGTCATTGAAAAGTTTGGCCAATCTCGTTTTTTATACGATAAACTGTCGACTTGGAGACTCCTGCTTGTCGCATTATTTAGAATTCCATTTATTTATAACTAGTTCATACGTAGACTATGAATTTATCTGAAAATTTTATTATCCTGTGAAGTGTTAAATTGCGCTTCTAGCAGTAGTAGTCACAATATACTGTAGCAATTATTACTGAAGTTAGTGCATAAAATCACTTTTGTGAGACTAATAGCTGGGGTAGTGTACCTGTATGTATTTTTTTCGTTATTATATATTGGTAATCATTGAGTTGATAAAGGTTGGTGTATTTATTAGTAAAAGAAATATTTATTAATGTATAAATAAATGTTATGGGAGAGTAAAGAGACAGATAAATCGACAAAGAATTTTGGAATGAAGACTGTTCTTGAACTACATTTTTACAGACCTTTGGAAGGATTATCACCTTTCTAGGGTTTTGGTTAAAACCAAAATGTCCAGTTCCACAAGTACCATTTCAAGCTTTCATAATAAAAGTTATCAATCGTCTTTAAACATATAGGTGGTTCGCAATAGATCATCTATTTTTTCAACGATCGCTTTTATATTAAGAACAAACATGTTACTAATTTTTTCTTTTAATAAATACCTTAATTTTAAACACCAATTTATAAAATGTTCTTAAACAGATCTAATAGTTCATTACCTCCCTTAATTGTATCTCAGGAACTCAATACTAAACCATCATAAAAGGCAATACTTTTATATCTAAATAAACCTTATCTTGTTTTTATTGTACAGTTGAAGAACTGATTAATTACACATTCTTTTTGATTGTACTCTTCTTTAAGTATATTCTCGTAAAATCGATCATTATGCGACACTTGCAATCAATAAATATTGATTCGTATGGGCTGCAAGCTGCAGTTTCAAAGTATATTTACTACAATAGCTGTAACCGAGTCCAGTGCTATAGTTTTAGCATTCCATTAATTTTTTGGTTAGTCGTAGAAATTAAAGAACTATTTTTTTTTCAATAGGTTTTATGACTCATCGAACTATCATTTAAAATTAGGAATAGTGATGAATTAGCCAAAATCAGCATGTATGGCAATGACGACTACTGGACTCGTGGAAATAATTCTGTCCGCTGTTCGCTGTTCGCTGTATCAATACACTGAAATTAAACGAGAAATCGTTGATTATTCATGTGTCCAGTACAACAAGTCCTCTTGGCAGAACATCAATATTTTTTATTATTAAAGTAAAAAACGCATAGTAATTTTCAGTTGGATATGCCATATGAGTACAAAAAATAAATATCATAATCTGTAGGCCTACTTCTCTTAGTTAGTTTTACATGTTTTGAAGCGCACTTCTAAAACAAACAAATTTTACTACAGAAGATGTTGCTATATTTTAATTTCTTGTCGAAATGCAAAGACTCAAATGCTTGATTTTTGAGTAATGGAAGCCGAAACTCAAATATCCAAAGAATTCGATTAAGCAAATAGCAAATATTATGTGAAAATAAAAAAGCACTGTATTTAATTGACACATATCTAGTAGGTTCACATAATTCTTGTTTTTTGTTATACGTTAGAAAGTAGCCCTATTCAAAAACAGAAATGCGGTAAACTTCACTTTTTTTGCAAGATACAAACCAATTTTAAATAAAGATGCGTTAATATGACCAATTTATATGCATTTAGTATTCGCTAAGGTGTAATTTTAAACTTACTTTGGGTGGTATTATATATAGAAATGACGGCTTGCCCCAGTTTTGAAATATATTAATCTCTAAACCATTAATCTTTTTTTTTATTATTATTACAGATACATAGCTTATAAGCTTAAATATAAAAGAAAATTCATTGGATGTGTATTTATAAAAAGTACTAGTTTCATATGATAACCTGATGTAAACTGTTGTCAATCAAAAAGCCTCGATAGATATCAAATAAAAGGACAACTTTATCTGCATTGACATCTTGTCTAAATTGTTCTGCAACAACGTGACTATAAAGGGGATAATTTCTTTTGATTTTAAGCGAGCACTGCAATTTTTATTCTGCAAATATAGACTTAAGTACTCTTTTCACGCAAACCTAATCAATATGAAAGCCTTGAAAGAATTTAAGAGATATGATCCAGTAATAACTACAAACAATCAGAGTCTAAATTATGTATCTAATTGTATTTTATTACAAGCAAAGTCGCCATAAACAACTTATGAAAGAGTATTTGCAACGACAAATAAAACCGAAAACACATATTCCGGCCATATATAAAACAGAAAAAGATATTATTCAAGAAAACCACAAGTAAATTACCTGTAAATTACTATCTGCTTAAAATACTGATATTACGTAGGTTTATTCGCTCAGATTTTGATGAAGATGGTTTGACTTGGGGACAAAGAGTAGCTAAGAAATATTACGATAAACTATTCAAGGAATACGCGCTATGTGAATTGAAATACTACAAAGAAGGTAAAATCGCCTTGCGTTGGAGAACCGAGAAAGAAGTTATTGTAGGAAAGGGGCAATTTATTTGTGCATCTACGCGCTGTGATGAGTCAAAAAAGTTGCAAAGCTGGGAGGTAAATTTTGGATATATGGAAGATGGAGAAAAGAAAAACGAGTTGGTCAAAGTTAGATTATGTCCCAAATGTTCTGATAAATTGAATTTCAAAACCAAGAAAAGGTTAGCCAAGACCCTTAAACGAAAATCAAGGGAAGAACAAGAGGCCAACAATAGAAACAAGAAGCAAAGAGGCCAATCTAATGCATCTAAAACCAACTCTTCAGATAGTGATGATGATGATGATGACGATGATCATGGTGAAGAAGGTGAGTTGTGCTTTATAGAATTTTATACAAGACTGTCTAAATTAACTCTATTTTTAGTCGAGCATGAAAATGATAAATTTGCACAAGAATCCTCTTCATCCATATGGAGCAAACCGTTGGACGTTAAAGAAGAGAAATCAAAAGAAGAAGAATATGAGGATTATTTTACTGATTTACTACAATAATTTTGAATAAAAGATATGAATGATTTTGATGCTTTATTTATTGATGGAGTAGTATCTGATGTTCGCTGCTGTTGTGGCAGATTACACGGATATGCTATATGCTCATTCATATACCAATTAGATCCCACGATCAACGGAAATAATCTAGAACATCAATTTTATTAAAAATGATTCAGCAATTTGAAAATGTAGTATCTACTATTGGTAAAAATCTCCTGGAAGCTTCAAATATTGAAGTAGTTTTGGTATTGTAAACCTAGATCAACTATTGGAATAAATATGTTGGAATAAGGACCCATGAATTCAATCTTGAGTAAAACTTTCAATGTGTCAGAGAGTGTGGCAAAGCCTTCAATACCAAAAAAGAAAAAATTAAGTTACACCTACACAATGATCAGCGGTGGCAAACTTGCACATGCGTGCATTTTGGTAAATATCGTGGGTAATTGCTTAGTTAATTTAACGTTTTCAAGTGATACACCTAAATAAAGGTTATATGAATAGCTTCCAAGTCTCTGAGATACATATATAAGATAACTATAGTTTAAAAAAAAATGTATTGAATAATGTTACTGAATTGCTGTTCACAGTGAAATCAATGTCAAATGTCAGAGACTGGGTCGATCAGATCCAGCTTAGCAACATTTCTATTACTTGCTTAGCATATTTCTATGTACAGTTAGTGTATGGCTCAGAAAACAAATTTGAAAGCTTGTATATAAATCAGTTGAATTCCTGTCTTTTCAGTAATTTCCAAATTAAAAAATGAAATTGATTAATTTAGGTAATTCTATTCGTTGCTATGTATTCAAGGCAAATATATTCTTAACTTTTTAAAAAATAGTTTCTTTGCAAGTATCGTTGCTGGTATCGTTAATAACAGCACAGAATAATATTACATATAATGTAATTGCTTCACCCGCAAGCTCCGATATGTCTGTTGTTGTGATTGCTGATAATAACACATATCGTTTGACTGCTTCAACATCTACAAGTCTTTTGTATTCTGTAAGCGCTCCCGCAGCACAAAATAGCTACCATTATGCAATTCTGGATAGCACAAACCAAGTCAATGCTTCTGAAGCCTTTTCTCGTACATTAAATCATAATGAAGCTACTACAAATGAGTTCTTTAATCGCTCATTAGCTACTTATCAACTAAATCCTTTACCACAAGTTTACAAACCTGCATCTTTAATCAATCGAATTGATTCTGATCTTCATATTTTGAATCAAATCCCAACCATCCAAATCTCAGGAAATCAAACTGAAATTGATATTTTACATAAAAATCAATTACAAGATCTCGAGTTCGAATTCAATGTCACCTATTACGGGTAAATATAGCATCACCATGCAAAATGATTGAATGGCTAATATTTTGTATAGCTTAAACAATGTTCAAGAGTTTGAAAAAGTCAAAGTTTCGCTATCTGGACGTTCTTCAAGATACATACCAAAGCTTTCTTATGGCTTAAAAATGAAGACTAAGGGAAATAAAAGCTTATACGGCTATAAAAAACTCAAACTAAGAGCTCTTGGCATGGATCCTTCTTATGTTCGAGAATGCGTTTCATACTCTACTTTAAAGGCAGTGGGAATTCCTGCAAGTGGATTTTCTTATGTTAGGTAAAACGCTAATTCATCTACGTTTGATATTGCCGTTTATTTACTATTTGCATTTAGATTATTTATCAACAAACAGCCAATTGGTCTTTATGGCTTAATTGAGACATTCCAAGATCCATGGGCTGCAAATATGTTCGCTGATGGTGATGCCAACTATAAATCAGGATATCTTTATCAAGCTCAGATAGCTGCTGAAAATCAAACCGTACCTGTATTTTCTGATTTATCCTACTATGGTGAAAATACCACATTATACAGCTTGGGTCAATACAAGATTAAAGCAGGCACTGATAAAGACGAAACACCAGATGATTATAAAGATCTTCAAGAATTTACAAAGTATATTCATAGTACTACAATTAATACAACTGTCGAAGACTGGGAAAAGCATTTGGATACCGAAGTATTCACTCGAGCCATGGCTGTTGAAAATCTATTGGGTTTTTCCGACGCTTACATGACTTTGGCAGACAATTTCTACATTTACAATGATCCTAAATCTCCAGGACGTTTTATCTATATCCCTGCTGATCTCGATACAACTATAGGTATTGCCTTGTATGAGCTTGATTATTTATTGACTGGAAACTATAGTGAACACCCAGGCTTCAATATAAGGCCTTTGACAAGTAAACTTTTCTTAAACCAGATCTTATTAGATAATTACCAGCACGTTTTACTCAATTTGACACAACAATTGATCAACCCAAACATTATGGATCCTTTTATTGACAGTGTTGTGAGCATGATATATCCTGATGTTGAATGGGATCAAGCTCTTCCAGGAATGGGTACATTTCAGGTACCTCCTATTGATAATATGGATCCAGGCGCTAGTGGAAATGTAACTTCCAATCCTCTACTTGGTCCTGGATTTAGAACAAATTGGACAGATGTTCCTCAAACTTTTGATTCTTCTTTGAATGGACCAACTAACTCTACAACCATGGAGAGCGTTAAAGGTTTTATAGCTAGAAAAAGTGCAAATATTTTAGCTTTTTATAATAAATGAATGCATAATTTGAATGTACTTAATTTGTTTTATCTTTAATTGCAGCTCAAATTATCCAAAAAATTTTAACTTTCAGGAAAACACGTGCAGAAAGAGACATATATTTGCAAATATAAAATTCAAAATGTAAATCTTTTCGTAGACTTTTGGACTATTATCGCTAGTAATGCATTTTTGTTTAACGTTGTTATATATATATTATATATTGTTATTATTATTGATGACCGTGCGAAGGCTTTGGATAGCTTAAAAGTAACCTTCAGATAGTGAAGATCTACAATGCTGTTTTCACAGGGAGAAAGTCTCTCTTAACAAAAAGCATCTTTTAAGAGCTGAAACAACTAAACTTTGTCAGTTTAAATGAGAACTTTACTCTAATCCTTAGATCAAGCTATGCGTATGATGTAATATAATATTTGTCAAGGTATTAACTAACGTATCAAATTAAATAGTGAAGTGGTTAACTGAAAAAAGAGAAATACTGAACAAAATATGTTTATGAATGACAAAGGGTAATTGTTATAAAATGTAAATAATTAAGAAGCTCAATTTGACAGCAATGGTGATTGATTTATTTACTTTTGAGACCAGCGAAGATAATGATGTTGCCATTTTCTGTAGATTGATGCTCAAATTATTGTTTACGATGATAGAAATATATTCGTTTTCAAATATATAAGGATAATAGTAAAATCAAATGGCAGTGCACTTCCGTGTTTTTATTTTATTTTATTTTTTTTTTTTTTGAGTATAATTATCAATGTTTCAACGATTATCTTTTTAACTTTAGTGTCTGTGAGGACATTTTGAACGACGACATTAAGCAATTGAGATCCTACACAATACGCATTGGCATCATTTCTTGCATCTCAACAATAAAGAATGAATAAAGTGTATAGTCTTATTGCAATATCGTTGGCAGGTTTGTTAGAGCTTCTACAAACAAAACAAGGGCCGAACCCCAACCATGAATACAGAGCCGCTTACGATAACGAGCTGACTAGCTGTTATAACTTTTAAGAGCTGCCGACCTCCTGAAAAAGAAAACGAAAAAACAGCTCCAAGCAATAGTTTTGTCAAATGCTGTACAGAGCAGTAATAAATGAACATTTTGTATGCTTTCTACACTATTCTGTCTAGTCCTGATAAAATTTGATATTTAGAAACGACAGAACTTTTTTTTTTTCTAAAGAACGGAGGACTGATATGCAAATGACTATTTAAATGAAATCGCACTATGTGTTAAAATGGATTCTCGTTGTTTTTATTATTATTATTGTTGTTGTTGTAGATATATACGTAGTTTAAGAAATACGGCACGATAAGGGTTAGCTCCATTTTATCGACTTATTAAGAAGGCAATATGCTACGTCCTCGCAGTTTTCATGTTCGATCCCTAAATGGTTAATATACCACAGACTCTTCTATAACTAATTTCAAACTATTCATATATTGTATGCTGTTAAATTCATAAATTACCTACTAGTGCAAATATACAAAATTCTGGGAATTTTACACTAGAAATATTATGTAATTTATAAAATCAACCTTATCCACACAAAAATAACTTACGAAATAATTAAATAATAAAACGCTTGATATGATTATTACGTACTCAAAAAAGCATTTATGCTAAAACACATTAATTAGAATTATATTATAGTAACCTATCAGCTTTTAAGCTGTTGTAGTATGTACTACATTATGCTCAGATATAATAGTAACAATTGAAATTCACCACCAGCGCAACCATTAGGTACACAATATATTGCTTTTTACACTCATCTCGATTTCTTTAATGTATAATTTTAGCGGAAAGATTGATATAGAGTAATACAAATAGAAAAGAAAAAAGAAGGAGAAGTCGAGGGGGGAAATAATTATATAAAAAATCTAAATGCTAATAGTCTTGAAAATGTTCAAACCAGTACTTGCTGTACTAATAATACAACCAGGTATTTGTCTATGGAAATGTAACTCCTTAATATCTTCTTGACCTTGATGAACAAATAATAATTGAGGAGGAACCTCAACACCTTCGTTAGTCAAACGACCTTCTTGTTCAGTATCAGGTTCAACAGATAAATCCCAAAGTGTTAATTGATTATCAGCGCCAGAGACAGCCAATACAGATTCTTCAGTAGGATGCCATTCGATAGATGTGATGGGTCCATTATGCCACTTGAATGTAGCGACAGGTGTAGGTTGAGAGGCACCTCCCTGGAAAGTACGAAGATCCCAAACACTGAATACACCATCGTCATGGCCACTTGCCAATAAATAAGAGGCCTTTTTGTTCCATGTAATTACATTGATATCAGAGTTTGATGCATGAATACCGACAGCTGAACGTTTCTTGTTGCGAGTATCCCAAATTTTAACAGTTTGATCAGCAGAGCAAGAAGCAAAAACATTGCGCTCAGTGGGAGACCATTGAAGATCCTCGACAGACGATTTATGTTCTCTGAATGCAACGTTATCAGTGCTAATACCAGTAGGGCTCAAAATAGAATGATAAATACGACCATTGTTGTCACCAGTTAAAAGACGACCAGCTTCGAGACTAGACCAATCCATGGCATAACCTTCTTCACGGCCATGATTGTTGATGGTAAACAAAGGCTTTTGTTGTGTGTTTGAAGGAGTACCGGGAACTTCCAAACTGGCCATAGCAGAAGTTAAATCCCAAATATGAACCTTACCAGTTTCTGCCCAAGTAGCAGCAATGCTCTTTTCTTGTTGTTGAGGCATAACTCTTAAACGGTTTACACAACCATTGTGAGGAAGAGATCTATATTCGAGAACAGGATCTTCATCTAAAGCATCTGGGTCATCTTCGTCGTCAGAATCTAAAATTTGGCGTTAATGCCATGCATTTTTTTGGTTGAGTTTTATTAAAGCTATTACCATCTTGTTGGGTTTTATGTAATGAGGACATTTTCATGACCAAAACTTCGTTATTTCTATCACCGGGAAGAGAAGTACCAGCAGCAACATAAGCAGTAGCAGGATACTATATAAAATATTAATTGCCACGGCAATTGACACAACAAACCAAAACTCAACTTACATTCTTTCTTTCTTCACCTAATTTATCTTCTAAAATATCAAAACTCAAAAAAGGAAGTCGAACATCCAAATTGTGAAGCATAACGTAAACAGATTGATCAGCTTCCAAAACTTCACCTTCTGCTAAAGGTTGGCCAGGCAAATATAACTTTAAATCGTCGTCTTTTTCTTCCTCTTCTTCTTTTTCATCAACATCCATACCTAATTAAAGCAAATAATATAAGAATTCCGTCCATATGATTATGAAAAAAGGCTACCGTACCATCCTCTCCTTCATCTTCCATGTCATTATTTTCTACTATATGTTCTTCTTCCATCTCATCCTCCCAAGCATCCTCAAAATCACCCATTTCGTTCTTTGCCTCGGTAGAATGTCTGTTGGATCCATTGCCGAAAGCAGTAGACTTGTTTTGCTCTCTAATATCGGCTTGATCGGCTTGACGCTTTGACATTTTGTGTGTTTATATTACGAAATAGAGGGAAAAATTTATTAGATTCCATTTTTTTTTCTTTTTTAAAAAAAAAGATAGACAGTCCTTGGTGACTACTTGAGTCAAAATATCATATTTGGAAAGCATATTTGGATGGATCAAGAAAGCTATTTCTTTATCAGATTTTTTATTTTATTATTTACAGTTATAAAAGATTGATGGATTATTATTCAATCCAATGATATACGTAAACCTTCTGCAGGAATTGGTACAAAATTATTAACATAAATTCTTCTGGATGCTAATTCATCGTAGCAATGTGGTGGTACAAGTTTTGTAAGAAATTCAGGTTGGATCGATAATTCTAAATATTATCATGAGTAACAAAAGAAATCGAATGATTTAAAAAAAATTTACCTCCAGTCGAAAAGTCAAATAGTGGTGGGAGTTCTTTTCCTGTAGGCATTTTTGTGTCGGGATTGCGCAATTCGTCAAAGAAAGGATGTATAAGTGCTTCGCTGGCAGTTGGTCTAGCTAATGGATTATACTGTAAAATATTTGACATTAAATCAATGGCTTCTGGGGGTGTTCTTAATCTGAAAATCTATTATAATATTAAGCATTCGTAGCTGTAAAAAAAAAATTAATAAAAGATACCTTTGCAAATGGATGTGGTTTAATCAATGGAAATTTATGATCATCGTAATCTGGATTCATTAGCTCAATCTGCTCTCTTGATGGGGTACCAAGTACTTTTATGATCTCTACTAATTGATCTATGCCACTTTCACCTGGAAATAATGGTTGTCCCAATAACAATTCTCCCATGACACAACCAGCAGACCAAATGTCAATTTTAACTGAATATTCAGCAGCACCAAAAATTAATTCTGGGGCACGATAGTAACGAGAACAAATGTAGGATACATTTGAATCACCTGAATTTAGTATTTTAGCACTTCCAAAATCACACAATTTCAAGACACCCGTAATGGGTTCTAGTAATAAATTTTGAGGCTTAATATCTCGATGGCAAATACCAATGCTATGACAGTATGCGAGCGCTCTGTATAATTGATACATGTAAATCTTGACCTGCAAAACGGGTATAGGTTGTCTAATTTTGGCGTAATGACGAGCTACTCTATAAACTGTTTCTGGCACATATTCTAATACAAGATTTAAAAATATTTCATCTCTCTAATATTGATGTTAATATATGATAAATATGCAGTGTTTGATCTACTTGCCTTTTCACCTTGATTATAGAAATAAGCTCTCAAGGCACAAACATTGGGATGATGCATCATTCTCATCATTTCCAATTCTCGGTTCTATTGTATGTTATAATAGTTAACAGCCATTCAAAATTATTCTTAATCCATATTATACCTTAAATCGTTTATCCTGTAATACTTTTTTAATTGCTGCTAGTTCTCCAGTATGCATTAATTTTGCTTGATATACAACTCCAAATGATCCATTTCCAATTACTTTCTCATGTGTGTAATGAAGTTGCATATCGTGTCCTGTTCTACCATCCTTTGCAGCGACAATTACATGTCGCAGATGGTTCGTTGGTGATGGTGAACCTATATAAATCGTCGGTTGCTGCTGTATTTCGGGTTGATAAAGATGCAATATTTACCTGGAACTGAAGGTTTTACCCCGAAGTGTATTGTCTTTTCTGGTTGTTGTTCCATATTAAGCGGGGAGGCGAAGCTTTTTAATTTGTTGGAAACACAAAAAGAAGGTTAGTTTTAATCAAAATCATTCAAATATCAACATACTTTATTGACTTTCACTATGAATAGTTCGTTTTTCTTCTTTCCTTTCCTTTCAAATTACAAAAGAAAAGAAAAAGAAAAGAAATTCAGTGGGATAGCAAATAGAAAATAAAAATATTATCAACAACAACGATCGCTTCTTATTGGTGATAACTTTTGTTTTGTCTTGTCTGTACAACTTCTAAGTGACGCACTCTTTAATCAGCACTGCTTTCAAAGCCCTTTTCCAATGGCTGATCATGTACTTCATATCTATCTACCACTTTAAAGCATAGGCTCGGATTCTTCGTTGTTTGTTGTGGTGTATAGAAGAGAAAAATAGGTTAAAATATGCATGCAATAGATAATAAACATATCAAAAGAAAGGTGAAATGTTTCAAAACTCATAATGTACGTCTTTAGGAATTTATCCGCCCAGAGTATTGCATCGATTGAGTATTTTACAACACAAGCATTTGAACAAACATTTTGTGTAAATGCATATATTTTTTGTTTTGCCATTACTTGAATTTAAGGTTTATATATTTAAAGACTATTACAAAATAGATTCTTTATGTAAAGAAAAAATATGTTCCTATAAAATAAAATGAATGATTTAAGTGCCCCATAACTCTAAACAGCCATCAATGTAACTGTTTAAACCAAAGATTTTTGGATTTAAGTGTGAAATCTGGTCAGGTTAATGAGAGGGTTTGAGACTGGCTATAATAGCTTTGGTCATAAAAGTGCCATCTATTTTGCATTTGGTAGCTGCAAAATACTGAAAAAAATATAAAATTAGATCATTGAAAACATGTAAAATTGAGATAATATATATTGAATTCGAATAAATTAGTTAAATTGACCTATGATTGTACCTCGATACTTCATTATAATAATTTTAGGTCCAAAGGCATGCAATTTTAGTAGATTAACTCTAAAACATTTCTGCAATCCATTCAGATCATAAGTTTACTATGTCAAATTTTTTTTTAAACATTTCTCAGAAACCAGAAATTTTGCTTCATCGAAAATAAATCATATTTCATCATATTATGTGATCATAGTATAAGAAACTGTTAAATGCATATACTTTGTTAATAGTACTATACCTATGTCTGAAATATAAAAAATAAACATGTAATAGATTTTATAAAGTCCTACAAGAAAATGCACACGAATGTGCAAATAAAGAAAATATGTACATGACTATAACTAATTTCAATGTACAAAATTGTTTGTGAAAAATAAGATAAAAATTCTTTGAATTCGTCGTGTAAAATATGCCAAAGATGTAAATAAATACAAAAACCCTTTCATAAAGCGTTCATAATTAGTTGGTAATCTTTATGTCATGTGAATAGTAGATGCACAAACATACTGCCGAATAATATAATCGCAGGCGATAGGAGGCATTTTTGCATTCCTTTTGTCAACAATAATGACCAAGAAAGAATGTCTTTACTTTTTGAATTTATTATTTTGAGATACTGTTTTAACAATAACTCCATCAAAAATTTATACTTTTAAGCATCCAAAAAATATTGACAACTTACTAAGTTAACTCATGCAAGAACCAAAAATCAAAGGTTTACAATTTTTGATAGTATATTTTCTAGTATTCATTTGTTAACAGATATTTAAATCAGCATTTGAAATTTAAAAAAAAAATTGACAACTAATGTAGAATGCATCATACTACAGTATAACTTTAATTATATGAATAGGACGCTTACTCAATAATTTCAGTAGTTGCCGTTGCTATATTTGCCTGTTTTGGTTGATTTAGCGCTATTTCTAATTTGAGATGGTCTGATAAATGAGCATAAAGCACACTCGAAAATGTAGACGTCGTATTCCTATAACTTAACTAGCATATCAATAGGATGCTAAAAAATTAATTTTGGATATTATCGCCGGTTTAGTATATAATTTAAAAATTTCAGCGAATTTGGATCAATATTCATTAGTTATCTGCATTATTTTATATTTGCTTTATTTCTTTTAAACAAAGAAAGATACTATGGGAAAAGACGAGAATTTGGCAATTTTAAACTTTGCAACTGTTTATTTTTTTACGTAAAACTATTATAAAGCTTTATCTTCCCAATATAATCTTCATATAAAACAGTGTCTGCAGCGAATGTCATAGTAGTTTTTTCAGAAAAGTTGTAGTTTATACGTCATTTTACACCTTTTTTCCTGTAGTGCATACAGCATTTTTGATCACAGATTATTTTAACTCCAGTAATTTAGTAATTTTATAAATTTGCAATCTTTATAAACATAGTTTTATCTTTTTAATAGTTTTTGTTTCACGTTGGTTGCGCTATTAGTTGCGCTATTGGTTGTGCTATTGGTTCTTGCTGTATTCATAAAAATGTCAAAATCTGAAAAACATCCGGACCATTTATCCCCCTACTGTATTCTTGTATTTACACGCCAGAGAAATAATCAAAAGTTTGATAGACAATCTCATACATATATTATATCTTTAATCACCATGTTTTAGTATCTCAAAAGAGGTGGCATTATAAAATAGTTTAGAATTAATGCTACAGTAGTATTATAACTCTCTAAATTTATAAATAACTTACTACTGTGCAATATTAGCGGTTAAATCCTAGAAGTACAGTATGTGAATATAATTTTATTCTTTTAGTATGTAAATTATAATACAGTGAGGGAAATAACCCTTCCAATGTTTTAAAAAATTTCGTATATGAAGTCGTATCTCTGTCAATATTTAATATTTCTACATACTTTTAGTACCAGATTTTAACCCAAAATTGTAGCTCTTAAATGGCATATTGCTTAAAACTACCGCCGGATTTTAAGTTTCACTTTGCATCGCTTAAAGTTAAAAATTTGATATTTATTATATACAAGAAAAAGCTCAATATCTAGTTGGACCACCCTTACTCCTGATGACAGCTTTAATTCTGTTTGGCATGCTGTCTATATACTTGAGGCAGTCCTCCTTAGTAAATTTATACCATTCTTGATGGATCCTAGCCTCTAGTTCTGCAATGGTGGTGGCTCTAGCTGGATACGCATTCAGACGTCGTTTTAGTTGGTTCCAGACGTGTTCTATAGGGTTTAAGTCTGGACTTTGGGGTGGCCAGTCAAGAATGGACTTCAGGGAGAACTCCTGGCGTTAAAACCATTGCTTAGTAGGAACGGAAGTATGTGGCGTGGCATTATTCTGCTGAAACCGGAAGCTCTTCCTATCCAGCCCATAGTATTCCAAGGTATCTAACAAAGATGTCTGCAGAATATCGATATAAACCTCTGTTTTAACATTTCCTTCAGTAATGGTAGAGCCATATCCAGGTCCTTCCGCAGTTATGAGGCCCCAAAACAGGACGCTGCCACCATTTCCTTGAACATGGGACTCAATCTGGTGAGGCAGTAGAGCAGTGGCACCATCCGTCCAGTAGTAGGATTTTCCATCTGAGCCCCACATATTGATTCTAGTCTCGTCAGAGAAACCCCATTTACACCAGTCATCTACAGTATAATGCTGGTATTTTTTAGCCCAAGCAAAACGCTTTCTCTTGTTAGTAGCATTGACGAAATTAGTCTTGACTTTTCTTCTAGCTTTAAAGCCTTCTGACTTAAGTACGTGTCTAATGCCTCTCAGAGACATCTCAATTCCAAGAGTCAACAAATAGCTCTGTACACCTCTGGGGCCATTGAGACTACCGTTTCGGAGATTTCTGGCTATGTAGTTCCGAGTCTGTGTACTGATTTTGCTTTGTTTTCCACCTTTGGGTGATGTGGAGTCGCCTAAAAACTTCCTTTTATACCGGGAAAGTGTACTTAATCCTACATTTGGATACATTTTCTGAATGGCCGAGTAAGAGAGCCCTTCGATAAGTAACAACTTAATAGAGTTTTGAACTTCAGTGGGAATAGGACGAACCATATTGAAAAAAAAATGAAGAAAAGATAATAAGATGATAAAGGGGAAGATGAGCAAAAATGCTTAGCCTTTTATACTTTTTGAACATTCCTCGGATAATTACTACTTATAGCATTTTTGATATAAAAATTTAGAATCATCGGATACTTTAATCGAAAGTTAAGACATTACATATTTTAATTTCTTAACATCTCACATACGAAAAATCAACATATCTCTCTTTGCTATCCTCCCATTCGTTCAATTTTTATGCTATTAGCTAACATGTTATACCATTTAAAAGCCCTTAAAAGGAGCTATCTTATAAGTTTTTAGAAAATTGCGTAAGATATATAGCGATACAAAAAATATAATAAAAGTACAATTTCTTAAAACATTGGAAGGGTTATTTCCCTCACAGTATTTTATTTTGGAAACATGTCCATCAATTATGAGATTATGAGTGTAATATTTTTGAAATCTGTGGGATTATATAGCTTAACAGCTAATAATCTTATTTTTATATTAGAAAGTATATTTAAGAAATTTTTATTCGTTATTTTTGTTATTTTTTTCAAGTTATCTATCCAAAATTTGCTATATACTGTAGTTTGGAGGCAATTGGTGAACTAGTTGTTGTGATAAATGAGTTTTAATAAAAGATTGAGAAATTTCCTATCGAAATGTCTTCAAAAGTTTAGAGAAACGGAAAGAGATGGGGATGTAGCTCAGGTTAAGAAATTTGGTTTTTATTGATATAAATTTAAAATGGGCACTCGATATGAGCATAAGCCTTAAATTTAAAGAAAATGGAGTGAACAGAAATAAAAAACCCTTTACAGGACACTATACAAATTAAAAGGGAAAATGATGGTGGCAGTAGATGTTGACCAGTGAGATTATGAAATGAAGTGAAATTGATCTTGAGGGATACCAACGGAT
>JAEPRC010000598.1:0-27658 GCA_016758945.1 Mucor plumbeus
CACTTTGAGTATCTCTTTATTATTGCTGCACTTTAATATTTCAAGTGGCATGAACTCTGTGAGTGATACTTGTAAATTAAGTTATTTTATAATTATCAAGCTTTTAGTATGTAATTCCACTGCACTGGGCATATTTTTTTTTCTTCCTTTTTTGACATTTTTTGTAGTAGATTTCAAAATATTTGCTAAATTAATTGGTAGTTTTTCTTTTGTTTATGTTATAGAGCATAATAAGCTCTATTAGTTTTATTTTGGATTTTTTAAAATATTAATTTTTCGTCGAGATATTCTCAAAAATGCTTAAAAAATAATAAACTCAGTTTTACTCTCAAAAACAGCCAGAATATCCTCGTTCCAAATTCTGGATTTGAAAAAAAGTTGACAAAATTTTTGTTTTCTCTACAAAAAATGGAGTTCAAAAGCTCATTAATAGCTAGATCTATTGATACTTTTGCTGTACATCTTATCCAATAATTAAATTTGAAACATGTTTTTAGAAAGTGATGTGTATCTCCAAAAAACCTCTAAAATTTCATTTGTATTTTACGCAAAATTTAATGCAAAACATTTGTCCAAATTCTATTTAGTCAAATTTAGAATTTAAAATTGTACAAAAACCTCTTATCACGCTAACTTAACTTACTTTACAGTTTATGAGCTATTGAACAATTTTATTTTTTGGGATCATTTTTGGATCATTTTTGGATCAATTTTTCAAATCGATTTTGGAACTCAGTTAGTATAGATTTTTTTTAAACTGTAGTGTAAACTGTTATTTCGATTATCTCAAATCTTGACGAAAAATCAGTATTTTTTGATGAAACAAAAACGGCAAAGCAGGTTTCAGTAGGGTCTATTTTGTGATTGCAAAAGGTTTGTAGTTAAACTTTGGTGCTACAATTTTTTCAAGTAATTTTAACATAATTTTGTCAATAATTTTTCTTGGTAGTAGCATCTTACTAAGATTTTTCGAAATTTGAAACGTTGCAGGCTAGTAATCTTCACAACTCGCAATCCATAAAAAATTGTAGTTTTGAATTATCTTTAGTAGCTTCTTGAGAAGCTAAATAGTTAAGACGACCAACTATGACTCTATGACTATGACTGAGCTGATCTTTATTCCAGTTGGGAAACTCGTGCGGCTTCCACGACAATGACTTCTCATTCGACAATGTAATGAAGTATTATGTTCTTAAGATTGTATGGCTATTATAAAGATGTACTTTGTGGTGGACGTTGGTGTCACTAATGTATTTTTCAATATTGCTTTTGGCAATACTTACTATGTATTAAGTAGGTTAATATTAAACAAGAAGCTTTATTAAATAATATTGACGTATTGTAATTTAATAGATTTATTCAAGTAAAACTATTAAAGTAATGGGGAAAGAATAAAACAGATATTTTCACTGAAGTTTTAATATCTGTTTCTACTTGAGTATTTATGTGGTTAATTCACTGGAACAATTCACGCAGCTGCTTTACTGCCATTGTTTTATTCCATATCACCTTCTACAAATCTACATCCTAACCTGATAGACAAGATACTATGATTATGGTTTGGGCAAATTCATAGTATAACCGATACTTCGGAAGGAAGTATCAACTACGGATATTCTACTTTTCCATGTGGCTCAGTACTCAGTAGCACAATTAACTCATGCCAAACCCAATATTAATAGGCGGCGCTATTAATATAATTATTAGATCTCCAGGCACGGGCCTTCCATTAACAAATTAAATAAGAACAAGACAGTTACTAAATATGAAGCATATCAGCTAGGAAAAGCATTCAGCATAATGTATTCCTAATTTTTTAAATCAATATGGATAAATACTTATCATATTGATCTATTGGTTCTATAGTTATATTCTCAGTAGTAAATAATGAACTGATATAAAAGACCCATACTTTTATATTTTAATAAACTTAGAAGAGTTATAATTGTATTTCCCATCTCTGCTTTTTTTAATTACGTTTTTTGTAGCACATATCACCAAGCCAGAAAATAAATTGTTTATTATGCACGTAGCAGACATTTCACTCAATTAAAGCTTACCTTACACCGTTGTCCCTTTTTTTGTCCCTTTCGCATATTGTCCTTACAGAATGAATATAATTTGTTAATTACAATTACTGTCAACGGAAAAATGCTTCGGGTGTTTTCAAAAAAAGGCTTTTTTAGTCACCATTATCTGAGATTGAGCTCAATCAGGGTGATTCTTATACCAAATGAAAGAGAAAGCGTAGTACTTTTTATCTATAAACTGCTTGAAACGGTTAGAGGGGTTTAAAAAATATAAACTTATAAAACATGAAAATTGAAATAGATAAAAAAACTAAGATTTTTATTGATACTTTGTAGCTCCTCCTCTACTCTTTATAACTGCTTCTATTCTTCTCGGCATACTATATATATATTTTAGATCGTCCTCCTCTGTCAACTTATACCATTCATGACTGATTCTATCAGTTAGTTCTTACTTTGTAGCCGGCCTATTTAGATAAGCATCAAGATGGCGTTTAAGGTCACCCCGGATGTGTTCTATAGGGTTTAAGTCAGAGTTTTGGGGCGGCCAATCAAAAATTTTGTCTACAAAAAATTTGTTCTGACTAAACCAAGCTTTAGTAGTACTCGATTTGACGGAGTAGCCTTACCTCACTGAAAACGAATACTTTTTATTTGTTTGCTATACTACTCCAGAGTTTGCATCAATGACGTTTTCAAAACTTTCACAAACTTATTTGAATCAATCGTCCCATCAATAATTGCAGTACTATAGCCAGGTCAGTCGCCTGATATGCAGCCCCAAAGCATAACCTCATCACCAATACCTTGCACTTGTTGGGGTCGAACTTGATGAGGTCGGTTGGTACCAGGCACATCTGACCAATAGAAGGATTCACTATCTGAGCCCCTCATATTCACTCTGGTTTTGCCAGAGAAGTCCCACTTACGCCAATCAGATACTGTTAGCTGCTTATGCTTGCGGGCCCACGCTATCCTGAGTTTTTTGTTGGCTGCACTGACAAAATTGGTCTTGTTTTTTCTTTTGGCTTCAAACCCCATTCCATTGTGCAGCTTCTCTGCATCAACACTGAGCGACATAGAGATATTGGTGGAGCGCAAATATTCTTGAGCACCACGAAGGCCATCCAAACTACCATTTCAAACCATTCTAGCAATATACTATTGAGTAGCAGTACTAACTTTACTTGATCTTCCACCAGTAGATGACTGGGCTCCCTACAAAATCTCTCTTCTGTACTTGCTTAAGTTAGCCATACCTACTGTGGGATACATTTTCTTGATGCTACAAAGTAAGATGTTACGAAGCAACAAAGGCTTGATGGAATCTTGCACGTCGTATGGGAAAGTACGGATAATATTAAAAAAGTAGAGAGTAAAGTAATGATAATAAAGAAAAAATAAAAATATGACACACCTGCTTTTTATATACTTTTTGTATATATTTCGAACATTTTCACATGTTGATCAAAAATTTAGGAACTTTTTAAGTCTCTCTGATATGTTTACGGAAACTTAGTGAACGCTAAATTTAAAATTAAGGTTCTCCCTGAAATGCTTGTATCTTATCTTTATCTACTACCTTTACTATCCCACCATGGAATCAAAACTTGCCTTATATATCGTTAAAAAGAGAAAAGTTTTTTCTACATGTTATTATTTTGTCAAATAAGTGAGCCGCTCTGAGACATAGTTGCATTGAAAGAACCAGTATTTTGCAAAACACCCGAAGCATTTTTCCGTTGACAGTATAACATTACTATTGTCGTTTTTTTTTCAATGCAATTTCATTTATTAATATAGTCTAACTATTAAAATTAATTCCCGTAACATTTAATTGTTGTAAAGTGTTTGCCGCTGTTATACATATGGAAGCAATTCCGTCTATAAAAAGGCGTGGAAAAGTACGCATGTTTCATTATAATACATGTACGCATTAACAATTTGAGAAAATGCTAATTTTCTTTTGGATTGTAGTATATTTGTAGTTAGTCTAATATTTGAGAGAGGTAAAAAATGTTATTGTATGAATTTAATGAAATTCTCCGTTGCCATGCAACATATTACATGATTAAAATGATAAAAACCACAAATAACGAGATTTTCAAAGAATCTGTTCTCCTTGAATTTAATAAATAATATAATTCCTTATTCCTCATAAATATACAAGACCCTTTTGTAAATCCATTTAAAGTATTTGAATTGAATAAAACTAATTTACTACCCTGCTTCAATTTACAGTGAGGGAAATAACCCTTCTAATGTTTTAAAGAATTTCGTATATGAAGTCATATCTCTGTCAATATTTAATATTTCTACATGCTTTTAGTACCAAATTTTAAACTGAAATTGCAGCTCTTAAATGACCTATTGCTTAAAACTATCGCCGGATTTTAAGTTTCACTTTGCAGCGCTTAAAATTAAAATTTTGATATTTATTAAATATAAGAAAAAGCTCAATATCTAGTTGGACCACACTTACACCTGATGACAGCTTTAATTCTGTTTGGCATGCTGTCTATATATATACTTGAGGCAGTCCTTAGTAAATTTATATTATTCTTGTTGGATCCTAGCCTTTAGTTTTGCAATGGTGGTGGCTCTAGCTGGATACGCATTCAGACGACGTTTTAGTTAATTCCAGACGTGTACTATAGGGTTTAAGTCCGGATTTTGGGGTGTCAGTCGAGAATGGACTTCAGGGAAAACCCCTGAGGTTGAAACCATTGCTTAGTAGGAACGGAAGTATGTGGCCTGGCATTGTCCTGCTGAAACCGGAAGCTCTTCCTATCTAGCCCATAGTACCCCAAGGTATCTAGCAAAGATGTTTGCAAAATATCGATGTAAACCTCTGTGTTAACATTTCTTTCAGTAATGGTAGAGTCATATCCAGGTCCTTCCGCAGTTATGAGGCCCCAAAACAGGACGCTGCCACCATCTCCTTGAACATGGGACTCAATCTGGTGAAGCAGTAGCTCAGTGGCACCATCCGTCCAGTAGTAGGATTTTCCATCTGAGCCCTACATATTGATTCTAGTCTCGTCAAAAAAAACCCCATTTAAGCCAGGCATTTACAGTATAATGCTGGTATTTTTTAGCCCAGGCAAAACGCTTTATCTCGTTGGTAGCATTGACAAAATTAGTCTTGACTTTCCTTCTAGCTTTAAAACCTTCTAACTTAAGTACGTGTCTAATGCCTCTTAGAGACATCTCAATTCCAAGAGTCAACAGATAGTTTTGTACACCTTTGGGGCCATTGAGACTACCGTTTCGAAGATTTCTGGCTATTTATTTCCGAGTCTGTGTACTGATTTTGCTTTGTTTTCCACCTTTGGGCGATGTGGAGTCACCTAAAAACTTCCTTTTATACCGAGAAAGTGTACCTAATCCTACATTTGGATACATTTTCTGAATGGCCGAGTAAGAGAGACCTTCGATAAGTGACAACTTAATAGAGTTTTGGACTTCAGTGGGAATAGGACGAACCATATTGAAAAAAAGGATGACGAAAAGATAATAATACGATAAAGGGGAAGATGAGCAAAAATGCTTAGCCTTTTATACTTTTTGAACATTCCTCGGACAGTTATTATCTATAGCATTTTTGATATAAAAATTTAGAATCATAGGATACTTTAATCGAAAGTTACGACACCACATATTTTTATTTCTTAATATCTCACATATAAAAAATAGACATATCTCTCTTTGCTATCCTCCCATTCGTTCAATTTTTTTGCTATTATCTAACATGTTATACCATTTAAAAGCCCTTAAAAGGTGCTATCTTATAAGTTTTTAGAAAATTGCGTAGGATGTATAGCGGTATAGAAAATATAATAAAAGTGTAATTTCTTGGAACATTGGAAGGGTTATTTCCCTCACAGTACAATGATGAGTTGTTCCATTTGCAACTACAGTACTATATTTTTTAATTTAAACATCCCCTACCTACCATTGCATTGCAAAGAAAATAATAACTTCGGCGAATTTTCTTTGAACTTTTATACATCTCAGGTGTGGCGGCAGTTGAAATACAAAATTCTCTGATGATGAAAAAATTGGATAAAAACAATCCTAAATTTTTAAAATGCAAAATTGACAGCAAAAATGTATATTACCCTAGGTAACTTTATTAAGTAACATCAACATAAAATCTAATTTTGTATCTAATGGTATATTTACTGAAAACGTTCATCACCAAAAATTTTGTAAAAAAAGCAAAAACATAAAAATCAGTTTTTAGTAATTTTAAAAATACCTTTATAGATAAATTTTAAAGTTAATGTTACAGACAAATAACGCAAAAACATACCTATTATTTGAGGCATTAGTTGTCACTCTAGCTCTATTTTTCATAGAGTTCTTAGCTTTCTTCGAAAAAGTCAAATTTTGGACGAGGGTATACAAGGGGAAAATTCATAATTTTTCAAAATTGATCTTATAACAAAATATGATAAAACTAATTAAAAGAATCATTTTTGGCTTATAAACTATGTGCTTAAACGGTTGTTATCTCGAGTTATAGCCCATTAAAGTTGCGTTTTTGTATGCTTTTAATGGAAATAACTTTATAAATAGTGTATGAGCTAAATTGGGATTTTTGCTAGAATTATTTTTCTTTCTTATATATCTGTTTTAAAATATTGCTCTTTGAGATTACTTCAAAATTGCAAGAGTTATCAACTAAAAAATAAACTTTGTGGTAATTGTTTTGGTATTTTAAGTTACAGTCCGTATAAAACGGAGTTTGATAATTCAGACCCCGTAATTTGAGCCTGATATGTAGTAAATTTGTTCTTTGAAGGGGTTTTCTGGTGTAATCTTTAGGGTAACGTTGTAAAAAATATTCTAACATACACACTCTGACCTCCTGTATGCTCTCAGAGCACATGAATGTACTCAAATGAGATGGTCAATAGGCTCATAAGGTCATCGATGTGTTTATATGAGAGTATCTCAGATATTGATCGAAAAGTTAATCAGTGTAAAGTTAAATCAGTCCACTTTTGACATACCATTAAATTGTATTTTCGATATAGATTTACGCAACTTAATCGTAATACAGTCGAACCTCAATCTAAGGATCCCCGTGGTTTCTTTTAAAAAGCCCCTAATATCGAGGACCTCCCTTAAATCAAATTTAAAACACAGATCAACTTCAGTTATAAGAAATGAAGGCATCTTAGATAATCACACCACATCCTTAATCCATGATGGTAATGATGAAATTGACGATATGGAAGAAACAAACGATGTTATTCCTGTAAATAAAGAAAAATCCTAGCATGCAAGTTTAGGTTATGTTGTTATTTACTTCAAACTTTGTTGCTACAAATAATGAAGATTTCAAAATAATACTTAAAGATACTGTAGATTTCTACCTACGATATAAAAAAAATCCGTAATACAATGCGAATGCAATCAAATTACATTAAATGGGGTTTTCTCAAAAGATTAGAAACTATTTTCAGTATTTACATCTAGTAAAAAAAAATCTTGTACCTAAAACTGTTCTTTTTTTAATTTTGGGGCCAATAATATTATAATAAAATAAGGGGCATGTGGAAAGAAAAAGTTCCCTTTGAATTATTATTCTTAAAGTTTATAAATAAAAATACAATTTAAAAAGACAATAATGTATCAGCTTTTCCAACTGTATATAAAAACTAAAAGAAGTCTCAAGTTTATTAAAATATAAAAGTATGGGTCTTTTATATCAGTTCATTATTTACTACTGAGAATATAACTATAGAACCAATAGAACCAATAGAACCAATAGATCAATATGATAAGTATTTATTCATATTGATTTAACAAATCAGGAAAACAATATGTTGAGTGCTTTTCCTAGTTGACATGTTTCAAGTTTAGTATTTGTCTTGTTCTTGTTTAATTTGTTGATGGAAGGTCCGTGCCTGGAGATCTAATTATATTAATAGCGCCGCCTATTAATATTGAGTTTGACATGAGTTAATTATGCTACTGAGCCACATGGAAAGGTAGAATATCCGTAGTTAATACTTCCTTCTGAAGTATTGGTTATACTATGGATTTGCCCAAGCCACAATCATAGTATCTTGACTATCAGGTTAGGATGTAGATTTGTAGAAGGTGACATGGAATACAACACCCTTAAATATAAATTCGAAATAAGGAGTTTTAAGCTGTAAAATTTGTCCACCAGTCTTCGGTAGATACAAAAACCTCCTTTATATCGAGGTTTGACTGTATTTATTTACTAAAAAAAAAAAACTCATATAAGAGCATCAATGCTCTCAAAACTCTTTCAGGAGGTCATAATGATTTATGCAACTGATTGCACTGTGATCAACAGTGCTGTCCACCACGGGAAAAAAAATGCAAAATGAGATATAAACTACAAGTTTTCTGAAAAAACTACTAGCATAATCGCTGCAGAAACTGTTTTATGTAAAGATGTTATTGGAAAGGTATAACTTTATAACAATCTTACGTAAAGAAACAAATAACTGCAAATTTTAAAATTGCTATTTTTGAATTTTTTCTCATAGTGGTTATATCAGAATATAGATATGGCTCTACTGTGGTTGTGTTCTCAGGATATTGTTATTGTCACATGATTAATAACTAATTGTGTTCTCTACATTGAATAAAACCCACCTTTCACTCGTCTTATTCTTGTTAATTACGATATAGACGGATATTCATATTTGGACAATCTACAATTAATCTGTTAATCGAAACATAAATATAATGTTGCTTCTTTATGCATAAACATGTGTTGCTTTCTTAATTATTCCATAAAAACATAAACATTATAGTGTTGTTAAAATAAATATAAAACAATGGAATAATTACGGATAAACTATATATTTTTAATTGAATATTTTAATAAATATATCCGTCATAACAAGTGATATCATTCAAGCAACATCTATTCGGTTTAAAAGTATTTTATATTTCCAATATGAGCCTGTTATTGTGTTCAATTTATGAGTATTTGTTTATTATTGCTGTGCTTTGAAATTTCAAGTGAGATGAACTCTATGAGTGATACTTCCAAATTGAGTTATTTTATGATTATCAAGCTTTTAGTATGTAATTTCATCACACTGATATTTTAGGATACATTTTAAAAAATCAAATAACGGTTTGGAATTTAATTTAAAAGCTGCCTTAATGTGTAGTAAAAAAGGTATTTTAATTTTATCACATGGTATTGAAGAAGTATAGTAAAAGTTTTAAAAGAAAATCTCTCTTTCCTAGCTTAAAAAAATAAGATAACTGAAAAAGTGTTCAGAATTAATGAATATTAATCTAAATGGGTTAAAATTTTGAGAATATGCACTATAGCTGTAACAGTATTTAAAATTAATTTTTTGTATTCCATTAATTTGATGGTTAAACCATCAGAGGGAGTAGAACATTTTTATGCTAATAATGGCCTGTTGCAGCTAAGGATGTTGTCGAGCCCAGCTTGTACTATTAAATTTGGCTGGTAAAGCCCGGTTCGATAACAATGCTAGTTGTAGCTTAGCATATTATTTTGAATCAAGAGCAGCAACAAACAGATACTAAATATACTACAACTCGCATATCCCAATATATCTTAATGCGATGAAAAGGTTTTAGAGCACTTTTTAATGATAAAAGTTTTATATCTAGCAGCGCTAAGCTTATAAGTTGCTAAAAAGTATACAATTTGGACAACATATCAACTCTAATGGAAAAGTCAAATGCGATTTTAATTCAACCTTTTTTATTTGTCCAAAGTGTTGAATAAACTTTCAGAATTACTGATATATTCTAAAATATAATATAAAGTATGGTTAAACAGGTAGCCTTTATTAATTTGCAATGTCTTAGAATGTTTTCTGGCGGTGATGCTGCTCACCAAAGGCAAGCTTTAGACATTAAGAATTTAAATACATTACTTGAAGCGTTTATACCGTTTAAAGAATATTTATTATTCAATGCAAATACTTATGATATTGTTTTATCACATCTTAGGTATAAAGATACATTTTTCACTTAGAGTTATAAGAATAATTTCAAAAATGTAGCAAATCAATTAGAATATGACTATAATTTAAGCTTACTATTCCGGTTTTTACGCATGGAAATTATATTATCTTGATCAAATTTGCTAGATTTGAAGAGGTTTTAATGATTTCAAGTAGGTCGCTTTTGATTAAATATCATTTTATGAAGCCTTTTAATAATTTTGTTTCTTGCAAATAAATATATAAAGAAAGTTAGCAAGAATTGAATTGGATAAAAAGGAGGGTGTAAGTTTTATAAATAATGTGTTATATACAATAGAATAAGGAGGATAATAATAGCAAAAAGAAAAAAAAAAAAAGAATGTAAATGGGGAATATAAATTTAAAATAAATATAAGTTGAAACAAAAATAAAGAACAGGAAAAAAAAAAGAATATTACATATATAAAAATAAAGGGAGAGGATTAGTCATATAAATTAGTTTTTTGAAGCATAAAAGAGAGATAATCTTGAGCAGCTTGAGAGCCTTTTCTAGCAGCAAGTCGATACAAATCATCAGCTTTCTTTGTATCTTGTGAGACCACAATGCCTTGACGATAGAATTCAGCCAACTTGAACATGGCGGAAGCTTCATCTTCTTCGATTTCTTCATCTAACAACATCATTGGAAGTATTTCTTGCGATTGTTGTTGATCAATTAAATGTGCCTTACTCACAACTTCACCATACCAATGGAATGCTTGACGTAAATTCTTTTCTACACCAAGACCATACTCAAAGCAATGGCCTACTTGCAAATAGACACGATAGCCATATCTTTCTTCTTGAGCAAATCGAATAAGAGTGGCAGCAGCTTCTTCTGTTTGAAGAGTAACGTCAGCCCAACCATGAAGATGATAACGAGCAATCATTATTTCGGATAAAAACTTGTATTCTTGAGGTGCATGAAGATGAGCAGATTGAAATAGTTCATATGCATGAGCACGACTTTCTAAATCGTAATGCAAGATACGAGCAAGATTGAATTCAGCCTGCCAACGGTCAGGTGCAGTATGATATTTCTCAAACAGTTCCACAGCAATTTCAAATTGCTCTAACGCAATTGAGAGATCAGGGGCAACAAAAATACCATGTTGATGGTAGATACCAAGATAGAATGTTGCTGTCGGATGTTTTTGTACTGCAGATCTACAAAATAGATCGTAAGCTTTTTCAAAATCTTGAGGAATAATGACGCATTCTTCGTCTTCTCGTTCTTGGTCATCGTCATCAAGATCATCAAAGTTTACTGCAACTCCAACTTGTTCTTCTTTTACTTCTACTTCTTCTTCTTCTTCTTCTTCTTCATCATCATCATCATTATGCTTATTTGAAACAATAACTTCTTTACCACGATGATAAAATAAACCAAGTTCAAATTGAGCTTCTCTTAAACCTAATTGAGCAGCAAGTTGAAGTCTAGATAAACCTTCCTCTTGTTCTTCAAGAGTGTAATCGTCATTTAAAAACAAAACACCGAGTTGAAGCATGGCTTCTTGTACATTTAGATCAGCTGCGGTTCTAAGATATTCGATCGATAAACAAATATCAGGTGGTAACAAAAAGGAATTGTTATTTAGCGGTGAAGGAATACCCTTTAAATAATATAAACCAAGTTGATAACAAGATGGACCATGATTTTCAGTAGTTGCATTAACAGCTAAATTGTAAAATTTGCATGCTTCCATATCTTTGTTTTGTGTTGATTCAGTTGAAATACGACCTTGAGAGTACATTTGAGCAATTCGGTAAAATGCTTCGGCATCTTGAGTTGTTTCTGCTGCACGAGCATACCATTCATATGCAAGTTGATCATTTTTAACTGTACCAATACCATTTTCGTAACACTGAGCCAATGTATTATAAGCATGAACGCAATTTAATTCATTGGCGCATATCAATAGTTCCTAAAAATAACTTGGTTTTTAGTACTTTTTGTTTTTGTTTATTTACTTATTTTTCATTGTTACCTGGAAGCCTTTTTCGGGATTTAATTGACTACCACCATAACCTTCAATGCAGTAACGTGCACAAAAGAAACGTGCTAGAATACTACCTTGACTTGCAGCCTTTTCAAAGAATTCTAATGCTGCTGCGTATTGTTTTTGTTCGTACCAAGCTTCTGCGGCGTAAACAGTTGCATCAATATCGCCCAGTGTTGAAGCTCTTTCAAAACATTCAATAGCTAAATTCTTTTCATCTTCTTCACATTGAAATCTTGATTCCCCTTCTTCTTCTTCTTCATCGCAGAAACTACTATGTGTATTACTTGGGGTAGGTAAGTTATGAAGTTGATTGTAACTGGTAGCAGAGAATTTAATGTTGGTTTTCGTGCAATTATTATAGGTTTTTCCTAAAAGTACAAGTGATTCTGTGTCACCTGCATCCCCAGCCATGTGGAGGTATTTTAAAGCCTCTTCAAGATATTCTTGTTGCATTAAAGCATTCAAAAAAGGAACATCTAGTTGTTTAAGGTATTTTTGACCGAGAACTCTCATGGCAAGAACGTGACCTAAAGATGCAGCAGTTTTTTGATATTGTAATTCTAATTCACTTTGATTAATAAGACCTGCCATTTGTGATAACATCCAAATACTTTGAGCATGAGATTTAGAAGCGGATAGTTTAAACCAATCAGCAGCTGTACGTTCATCAACACGAACACCATATTCACCATGAAGATAAATCATTCCCATACGATATTGTGCTTCAGTGTATCCTATATCTGCACTTTTATTCAAATAAGACAAAGCTAACGGAATATCAACAGGTACGCCTTGAATAAGTCCACTACCATAGATGTCAGCCAAATTGAAATAGGCAATACTATCATTGAGTTCTTCAGCTGATTTACGGAGCCAAAATATAGCTTGTAATGGATTTACTTGAGCGCCAGTACCATTAAGATAACAACAACCTAATGGTTGAAATGCTTGTGGAAATTGATCTTGAATTGCAAGCGTAGATAACATGTCAAAAGCTGCTTCAGCTGAGATGGCCTTGTTTGAATTGATTAAATTTTGAAGGACAGTAGGATTTTCTTGAATGAGTGGAATGTAACCAAGAGCTAAACGAGCAACCATCATGCGAGCAGTTTTTCCAATCTTATTGTGTGCAATTTTTGTTTCTTTAGATGCCAAAACATAGTAATCATATGCAAGTTCCATATTACCAATTTCGTAATATAGTTCAGCAGTTGCTGAATAAGCACTAAGATAAAAAAAAAATTGACATGTTAGCTTTAAGGTTACATGTATAAACAAATACATACTAAGGATAACCTAATGTAGCAGCACGTAAATAATGTTCAATGGCAATGTCCATATTCTTATCAAGACCAGTACCTTTATGGTAGCAATCACCAAGAAAAGTAATAGCTTCAGCATCATTTTTTGCAGCCGCTTTACTCAATAATTCAACTGCCATGCGATAATCTGTGGTCAGACCTTTTCCTGTAAGATAAATCTTTCCTAATTCACGTTGAGCATAAGTGTCATTTTTTTCTGCAGACTTTTTAAGCCAATGTACAGCCTTGACAAAATGCTGCTGAGCTAATTGTGGTTGATTAGTATTAGCTACCATAAATTGAAGATAAATACGAGCCATATAAGCCATTGCTTCAGATACACCTAATCTAGCAGATTTTTCAAACCATTCTAATGCAATTTCCAATTTTGGTTTATTTTCATCTTGAGCAATACCTTTATAATAGCAAAGACCTAATGAATACATGGACATTGGATGTCCTTTAGTAGCAGCCTTTTGATACCATGGAAAAGCATCGGCGGGACCCTTAAGTGGGATTACATGATTAGACATCATATATGCAACCTAAAATATGCACAACAACGTTTTTTTTTTTCGTTAGTTTAAATTTAAACATGACAATACTAAAAAAGACTTATTACCAAAAAAGTGGCATCATTATCACCAGCATCTGCAGCAATCAAGAAGTGATGGAATGCTTTTTGACGGTCAATATTAAACATGCCTGGAATCCCTTCATCATAAATAGAGCCTAACCAATAATGAGCATGAGGATTATTTGTAGTTTCAGCTAAATTTTGCAGCATGGTGTGAGCCAACATTGGATCGTATCGAACATTTTGTATATCATGACAAAGATGATATCTTGCAATAGAAAGTTTAGCTGTTTCAATGGATAATTTATCTTTTTCAGCAAGCCCTTTTTCCAATACAGTATTATAGAGTTTAAATGCTTCTGTATGTCTTGCCATTTTTTGTAACAAAAGAGCTTGATCAATGAGTGCATTACAGACGTATGGACTATCCCCTTCAGCAGCCTTGGCATAAAATGCAAGTGCTTTTTCTAAATCAATATCGACACCAATACCATTTTCATGGCATTTACCAAGAACTCCCATGGCACAAACATCTTTACCAGCAGCAGCACGTTTATACCAGCGAATAGCTTCACGTTCGTTCTTTTTTGTACGAAGTCGATTATCTGAAGTAGTAACATCTTGAGATGACATAATACTGCCTTGTTGATATAATTGACCTAATACACGTTGAGCATAAGGTAAGCCTGCCATTGCAGATTGCTTAATTAAACGAATAGCTTCTTTGTGATTTTTTTGCCTGCCAAGTCGACCAAAATAATAAACCAGACCAAGTATATATTGTGCTGCATGATTATTATTTTCGACAGCTGCTTTATAATGAAGGAGTGCTATATCATTATTTTGTTGAATACCTTCTCCTTTATCATATAAAATACCAAGTTGTACGTGCGCACGGCTATTTCCCTAAAATTAGAAATAACAGGAGCGTGTGTATTTTTTTTTTTTTTTTTTTTTTTTTAGTTATACTGTGTTTAAGCGGATCAATTATAGTATTTATACCATTTGTACAGCCTTTTCAAGCCATTCAATTCCTTGTGCATAATTAGCCTCTGCTATTAATCTGCTGCCTAATGCAGCCTGCGCATCTGGAAAACCTCTGTCCGCACTTTTTCTATAATAATATTTTGCTTTTTCAAGATCTTGTGCAATATCAAAACCTCGTTCATAATGAACACCGATAAGGAATTGTGCATACCTAAATAATAATTGTATTTTTAGTCTTCTTTTTTTTTTGTTTGTTTGTTTATTACATAATTTATATTACATGTTGTTATTCTCGGCACTTTTCATTAGATAACTTAAAGCCTCTTGTGTATTTTGATTGACACCTTCACCTTGGAATAACATACGAGCTAATGTACATTGTGATTCACCAATTGTTGATAAAACAGAATCATTAATAGCACCATATTCACTGGCTTTTTTAAAGCATTCAAAGGCGGCTACTTTATCTACCCCCTGGATTTCTTTATTAGCAGTAGTAAATCCATCAAGATAACAACGGCCTAGAGCGTAAGTTGTCTCACATGATGGATGCGATTTCAGTAGATTCAAACCACGTTCAATGTTTGTAGATACACCTAATCCGAAAATAAGACATTTGGCTAAATAGACAATACCAATACTTTTATAGCTTGAATGTAATGATATATATCGATGAATTGCATGATAAAACTGATTCCAATCATATTCATCATTCTGCTGCTGTGCCCTTTGATATGCCTCCTTAATAATTAAATGGTGCGATTGTTGAGGATATTTTTCCAACTCATTGAGTATATCCAATGTTGAAATTCCTGGTACATCTGTTACTGACAATGATGATGATACATGATGATAATAGGATGGTAATAAATTTAAAGTATTGGATTCAATTACAGGATATAATGATTTTCTTGAAATTGTCGATTGATCTGTAATTTCGGTAAATGCAGATGTGTTTGCTTCGATTTGAGAAAATGGATCATTCGATAAAGTTGTCCAACCGCCACTACTAATATTACTTTTATTTGAATAATCAGTAGTTTGTGTTGTATTATTGCTAATAATAGATAAATGTTTAGAGGCAATTCCACTACTACATCCTACTACTGATGGCGAATTTGTTCTACGAATTTTTTTGGATTTTAATGGATCATAAAATGAATTCGAGCTATTGTTTGATGGAGAAGATCTTTTATTCAAGATATAATTTGATTCTACTTGCTCTGTTTGTTGTTGTTTTTGTTGTTGATGATGTTGCTCTTCTACATGTTCTTTTATCATTGTTTTATTAGGCAATTGGTGTTCTGTTATACAGGTTGTCGGTGTTTCATTCAATGTAGAAATAGCAACTATTGGATTTGTTGGTGGTAATGTTGTGTTTTTGTTACTAGTCGATGTAACCACCTTCTTTTTTCTATTCTTTGATGTTAATACTTGCTTCAAATGATTTCTTTTTCTTTGATAATATTGATGATGAGATGATCTGTCATTATTTGTTGACCTAGACTTATTGATTCGAGAATTATCATCATCATCAATGATACTTTTGCTGGGTTTTGCCCCCATTAAAATTCAATTGAAATTATTTAATGCAAAATAAAGTAGTAAATGAAGAAGAAAAAAGAAAAAAAGGAATATCTCTTTTTTGTTTTATATATGTTTAAATAAAGCTGAGATCAGGTGTTTTCCTGCAGCAAAACTACAGCAAAAGCAATAACAGAAATTTTGAATATAAATTATTCCAAAAAGGAAAGGGGGGGAGGAAATGTGAAGGAAATAATAAAAAAAAATTTGTTTAAATGAAAGGAGATTCTCAAAAAAAAAAAAAAAAAAAAAAAGAAGAAATAAAAAAGAAAGAAAGAAAAAAAGGGAGGGAAGACAAACGACCAAGGGGAGACTATTGAGGAGCAATGATGGTACAAAGAGTATTCCCAAATTGGAATAAAAATCCTCCAAAAATGTAAATGTAAAAATAATCAACTAATTACGATAAATTTTTTATTGTTTCATGATTTTATCAAATGTAGAAAATCGGTACTTTTTGGCATTAAACAATTATACAACATTTTGCATTATATTACATGTACAAATGCATATGAAATATGCGTAGTTTTCGATGAAATACCATACAAGAATTATCTATTTCTTTTACTACAGCAACCATGAAAAAAAAAATATACAAATGAAACCACATGTAAAGCGAGATTTCGTTACCTTTTTTATGTAACCAATATTATAACTTAATTCTTTTAAGAAATGATGATTATGCTTTGTTGTTGTACCCCGCGGTCGGACATCATCTTGTTACGCACCTCGTTTACTCTAGATGTGTGACAAAAAAGAAACAACAACAACAACAACAACAACAAATTGTTGAACTGGTGATAAATTAAGTTTATTCTTTTTAGTATTCTTTCATTATGATATAAATCGTAACCGAATAAACTGAAACTCGATATTTCATGATCTGATTGAATATCTACATCATACGGTTTTGAATTTGACGTTATTTTGAACCATAAAATATTGTCATTCAGTTTTTTTTTTTTTTTCTAATTTTGTAGTTATACAGATCATGTGTCTATGTATTATTTATCAAGATTTTATTTATTGTTTCATTTTATTATTATTTATGCTAAAAAAGAAAGCCACAACATCACTTGTTGACCATGGAAATCTTTTTTATTGTTGCCATGTAATTCAATGCAAAAGATTACTACTTTATGTAACATGATGAAACCAAACCTTTTTATTTTTGAATGACTGAAATTTAAGAGCTTTGTGGTCAAATTGACATGTATATATTTTACAAAATAAGTAAATAAATAAATAATCAGGTGTGTATTAACCACGAGTTTTAATCCTGTAATATAACCATTTAAAATTGTTTGTTTTATCTCATTCAGTATTATACATTGTCAAGAATCACATTATGTGTCGTCAATCTCGAAAAACGGCTTAAAATGAGATTACATTTGAGCGCATAATTTTTATTTTATTTGTTATTGTCATAAATTCATCTTGTTTCAAGTTTTTTATGGTTATTTTGTCGTCATTTTTTTTTTTATAGTTTTATAATTTTCGTCTTCTTTTAGATTGGTAAAAGATCTTTTGTGCTTATATATATGAATTAGGTGTAAACAGGTTATACAAGTACGTTATTTGATATACATTCGCAAAGATTCAATATATCTACATTAAACTTGAAAATATACCGTCATAAATCAAGTGTAGAAATTTTTACAGAAAATGAAAAAGTAATTTTGTTTTCATGCTATTTTACAAAATAAAAACACAAATAAAAAATATGATGAAAAAAAAAACATTGTACCATCATTTTTCATTATACCATACTATAATAAAATATATCTTGTCAAGCACTTAAAACCCTTTGAAATTAGCATTATGCTGCGTCGCCATGATATATACGTTCTTTTTTTTTTTACTTTAATCCAGATAATGATATTTAAAAACTATTTATTTATAAATTTAAGCTTCTTTGTACATCCAACCACCTTCACCCATTGTGTCTATAAATTTGGAATCAGCTTTAGCAATGATCTTTTCACGTAAATCACCATAAATAGCTTCTCCATCGACAGAACTAAAGTGCTTGGGTACCCATTTAGTTTCACTTGTCTCACGCTCCTTACGAAGAGCTCTTTGTTGATTTTCAATAGCTGATTTTTCACTGGAAGCAGTAGCATAATCACCAGCTTTGAGTGCATCAGAAACTTTTTGCCAAATACGACGAGATTCTAAATCATCTTGTTCTTCTACAGGTTTGACAAAAGGTTTGGGCTTCTCAAGAGTGGTCAAATCAAGGAAATCCTCAGTCTTTTTATTCTTGGTCAAAGTAGATTTACCTGTCCATTGGCCTTCAATTACAGTAGGAGTAGAAAGTGATTCATGATTAACAGAGGCCTTAAAATGGTGAACTTCACCAGAGATCCAACCCTTGGTTGTATATTCAATGGAAGCAGAGAAACCACTTGTAGATTGAACAAAAGAAGTACCATACAGTTCAACATAAGGTGCTACAAAAAAACAAATCCTATCAGTTACATGTGATTTGATATTCGAAAAAAAAACCAAAAAAAAAAAAAAAAAAAAAAAAAAAATAGACTACTTTACCGGCATACCAAATACCATTGACAGATACAGAAGGTAATGTAAACAAGTAAGTTTCATCACGTTCAGTCAATTTAAGTGTACAATAACCAATTTGATCTACCAACATTTGTGTACCTGAAAAACGAGTCTTTTGACCATCATGACCATTAACAATAACACCTGCTTCCTTATTTTCAATGTAAAAGCCTGATACAGGAGGATGATGGGAGACTTGTTCGCAGACAATACGGGTATTATCATCCCATTTACACAAAAATTGTTCACCGAGAATAGGATTAAAAGGTTTCTTTTCCCATTCTCCCTTGGGAACACGGCTAGAGAAAGAGCCATTTAAAGATGAAATGAACCACTTGATAGCAGCATAGAAACGTTCTTCGGCGTTATCTGATTTACCAACAGCACTCAACTAGGATATGTATATATATATATATATTAACATCCTCTCCCAATTTCTTTTTTTATCATGTATAATTTACTTACAAGTCCTGGTTGATCAGCCCAGAAGGAACTATTAAATATTACACATAAATGAGAATGTTTGGGGGTTATATTGATAATAAATTTTTACTTACGAGTATTCCAACAATGAAATAGGAGCCAATAAGAAAGAAGGGCAAGTTAAACTGGAAAGATCACCAGTAAAAGAAGCCAAAGTCTTTAAAAAGGAAGAGAAACTACCTTGTTGATCAGCGGGAATACTTTCAAGGGTATTATCTGAAGAAGTCATTTACGAAGAAATTATAATGATAAAAAAAAAAAAAAAAAAAGAAGAAAGAAATTTAAAGGGGTCAACTATATAAAAATTTATTATTATTTTAAAACCATTTGCCCCTCCTTTTTCCTAATTGAATATGATTCGCTCACAACTTTGGAGATACCATTTTACAATGATGTTACAAGGTGAGTTACATACTCATATTTCATTAAAACCCAGCTTTTTAAATGTGAAATCTATGAAACGCACAAGATGAGCATTGCTTGTCTGTTTTTTTATGGCATTTAATCCAATTTATATAACATTTTTCATATTATTTTTTCATCATTTATCTTCCATTTTATACTAGAAAAATCATGATTATCATCTGATGATTGTACTCGTGAAGAGTGAAGTTGTGATGAAAACCTAATATTTTTTTTGTTGTAATCACTGGTACACAACAATTTTTGAATAAACATATCAAGTATTCTTTTGTTCAAGTTTTGCATCAAGATTCATCTTGAAGTAAGACACATTCTCAATGTACATTATCAACAGTATAGGCACATACAGAGGATATAATCGTTCCAAAACAACAAACATTTATCTTTATCATATAATTGATCCATAAACTGTCTCAAATCAGATCGAATCATTCAGTTAGGGCTTCAATTCATTTAACACAGGGCCATTAAAAGCATAAAATCACTATATCTCGGAATTTGAAATAGAAGGGCCAAAATAAATTAGTTTCTGAAGAAAATACTGAATTTGTCAACAGATTTTTAGGAAATTCTTCTAGAATTACATATTTGGAATAAATATTAAGGTCAAAAATAACAATCGTTTCGTAGCAACATGTACCTTTTAGAAAATTTCGTTCTTTAAAAAAAAAAATTTGTGCTTACATAATAATTTCATACCTTGCCTACTATGGTAGAAAGGGTGTTAAGATGAGTCAAGTATCAAACAGAAAAAAAATGTACAAACGCAGCAACATGTATCTATTTGGACGAAAGCAATCGATCGTTTGAAATGATTCTGAACACAAGGCAAAACCATAAATCATAGAAATGCGCTCTTTAAAGTACTAACTTCTATGGATCTTAGTGAAACAGTGATTTTTAATTGTATGTTAATCTACAAAATAAAGGGACCTTTGCAGCTTTGTTTATAAATAAGATGGCCCCTAATGCTAGACTAACGAATGGTATCATTTTTTGATAGGTATTCTGGTTTGGAATGACTGAAAAAGGTCTTGAGTTTATAAAAAAAAAAAAAAAAAAAAAAAACTAGTCGGGGATGATGGCTGATAACATAAAGCAAAAGATATAACACGTATTTTATTTCGCTTTTTTTTTATGTCAAAAAATTGAAGAATAGACGCAATATATTGAAAACTATTATTAAAGTATTTATATTCTTATATTTTGATTTTGACTAGATTAAAAATTCTTGGAAGATTGTGCTATATAATAATTTTCACATACCGCTTGGTTGGTATTATTTCCAAACGTATAACCGTAGATGTTATATGTACTACGTACCAAAACAGTGCATTTTTTGAATCATCGATTTTGCTCCCTACTTGTAAGGCATTGATTGGATGACGCTTTGATTAAATTGCCCATACCTATTGGCCTAAATCAATCAATAAACGTGTTTCTTGACATGGAACCAAAGCTCTTGTAACTCAATGAAAACTCTCAAAATCCAAAATTGTATTACCAATTTTACAATTGCCCATAAACTATTGTTAAAAAAGCTAAGGAAAATCTATCATAAACTTTACAACAATACGACATTAGTAATGTCAAAGTTCAATTTAATTAATTTTTTATCAGTAAATCTGCCCTATTTATGATACTTTAAATGACGTATTTTGAAGGATTGTGGCTATTTACCGTCGACAATATGCGCTAAATAATTATATATAATTAGTTTGAGTCCAAGAATAATGTTTCCAAAATTATAAGCACCAGGTGAATCAGAAGAATAAAGATTGAAAGTAGTATTATACATGAGTCTAGACCATTAATAGGGTTGTTACTCTTGAGAGTATATGTTGATCCAGAATCAAATGGAATTTATAAACAAATTTCAATATTAATACACAGCTCTAACCATTTTTGTCTAAAAATAAGCATATATTAAATACAAGGGTGACATCAGAAAGCCACGGCATCCCTTGAGGATCATTCCAGTTTTCAATACCTTTAGGCATAGTGGAAGGATCAGACATTTGATCTGGAAAGGGGGCGCAATTATCATCGTTACAAGAATTAAAGGTAGCAACATAGAAATCATTGTTAGCACTAGTGGAAGTGAGTTTTCCATTTAAATCTAAACTCAAAGTTGCCTTCATAGCAGCAAACACCTTAAAAGCTAAAATAACATTTGATTTTGCTTGGTTAAAATCATAAAGGCAAACATTATTGTTCATTATACAAGGACTTTGAGATTAAATAAAGTCCATAGTTTTGAAAGAAAATTAGTTTGATTATTAGTTGATGATTTGTGAAACAAGCAACTCAAAGCACCTTATCTGTAACTAGTTTATACCAATAAATAACCTTTGAAAGTAAATCTTCATAACTTGAGATCAAATTATGTAATTGACAAACCATTGTGTTTCAAAAAAAAAAAAAAAAAAAACGGTAAATCGAGGCACATTTCCAATCTTAATGACGATTTCCAACCGCAGAATCAAAGTTCAGTTACAAATAAATATTTATCATTCTATTTATTTCTTTATGAGTTAGCTTTTAATGTTTTCATATAATAGTTTAAAAATTACTCCTGACAGATCTGCAATTCAATCCAGCATTGGTTAGCTGGAACATTGAAGATAGCTGATTTGCTTTGATTGCCAAAAACTATATAGTTACTTTGTGGTGTCATTAAATCAGATTTAATCAGAGGTCGGCAAATTAAAAAGTAAATGTTCGTCTGTTTGATACACAATACCTGACCAGAATATACTAATATTTTTAATTTTGCAATTGATAACCACAATAAATTTATAACGAAGCATTCCAATGAGCTTCCAATAGCCCAAGATCCAAAATAAATGGAAATTATTTTTGGTAAATCTATCTGGACAATTTATGTTGTATTTTACAAATGCAGCTTAATGCATTCACTTGTCAGTAATACTATAACCCGTGCAATCTGATTTTTAACTTTCTAGGCTGGTATTTGTTAACTCTATGGCCGCAAGATTTATATGATTTTTAAGAGTACTTCTGTTGAATTAAAGTACATGTGTGTGGCCATCCCGATGGTATCAATACCTTCAATTATTCGGTTTGAAAAACTATTTTACTATCTTGTTTCAATTTACAACGAGGTGTTCCATTTGTAACAAAAGAAATGTCGGATAGTTATGATTAAACTACCAAAGGCACTCAAAGACATGTTAGTCAGTTTATGTAACTTTGCGCCCTCGCTTGTCAAAGACCTCGCCATCCCTGGTATTATAATCATGAGTAAAATATAGAATTCATGATTTGGTAATCAATCGAAAACGTATATTAACACTCATTTTTTTTTTTTTTTTTTTTTTTTTTAGATTTGAAGTTTACTTTTGTCAAAATGAGTTTTTCATGCAGATAAGTTTGTTAGCTCAGTCGTGTAAAGTTTATTTACTTCCCAACTCAATTTTCAGAAATAATCACTCGTCTGGTCCCAATCTTGAAACAAGTTTATAGCATTAGATTACTGATGGAGCAAAACTTGGCAATACTCTTTGCTCTTCCTGTTGAAATCGATGAAGACATAATTTTTGAAATTGATATTAACTAAGCTTGTATATCCACTTAACAATATTTTTTTTTTTTTTTTTTTATTCTATAACCCATTACTTTCATTGTTTTTTTAAAGTCATTATATTATTTCAATTGATACTATTTCATGTTAAATAAATTTTATCAAATTACTCAGTCTGAAAGGTAACTTTCTTTTGATAGAAAATGGCTAGCTGTAGTATGCATACATTGATTATCGAAATGAGAGCGTAATATGGTGTGTACTCGAATTCAAACAAGAAAATGATATTTGAAAATTAATTCAATGTACAATTTCTTTTGGAATGTGGAGTGATGTCTGTCTTTGATCTCAAATCATCAGAAGGTCATTGTACAATATTTTTTATTATATAATCATCCAAAAGCTGTAAGAAAACTTGTATTTTCTTGTAAATCGTTTTGGTATACAATTAGAAATTGGTGGACGCATTAAAACATATTAGAAATCAAAAATGATATTGATAGGCGTTAAGGAAGCTATTTTGCTGGCTATTGTGGTTTCCTCCTTTGCAACAGCATCATTTTTAACACGTAATTATTTACATAATGTTATGCAATTAACAAAAGATTGTATGCCAGTTTTATTTACCAATTGATTGAAACCAATGATGAACTAAATTTAACTGATCAGATTTAACACTTTATCATTTGGAGCAATTAATAACTAAACACAGCAATAAGAAGTGGTCTCATTTAAAGTTTTACAGGAAATAAAAAGCTCGCAAGCATACTTCAGAACAAAAATGAAGTTTTCTCTACAAAGAGATGGCCGGCATAAGATATTAGATCAACACACATTTTTTACATTCAAAATAAAAAAAAAAAAAACTTTTCAGTCACTGTAAAATTGCGGGATTTCAAGAAATTGGACACCTCTCGAACATTTGATCTTATGAGGAGATTGTCGAAAATCAGAATAAGAACTTCCTCTCTCATCCGTATCTCTACGCAATGCCTAAAGGTGCGTAAGCAATCATCATTTCAAGGAAATCAAGTCTTTGGTAGTGCCATATTATATTATATTATACTATAGACAGAATCTAAATGGATGGATGGATTTAATGGAGTTGGTTTGGATTTAATGGTTGGGTAAATACTGGAATTTACTGGATGTAACAAAAGTGACATATTGCATCCATCCATCAACAATACATAAATCAATCAATGCAATTAACTGCAATGGAATGAGCTCATCTTAATCAACACAATGATACTCAAATCACATCATCATCTACTTTTTACGTCGACATTGATCACTTCGCTGTCCAACATTTCAGTCTAATATATCGATAAAAACAACAGTTATTGCAACAAATCACCAACTAAGTACGATTAATTGGATTTGTGATATAATATAATATGGCATAATCAAGACGAGGCTTTCTGCGCAATTATATAGTACGAAAGACTAACTTGATTTTGTCTTGTTTTCTTTAGTTAGTGTTTCCGGTACCAAGTACCGTATGACCCTTGGTCTCCCCGTTGGTGCTGTCATGAATTGTGCTGATAACTCTGGCGCCAAGAACTTGTACGTCATTGCTGTCCGTAACATCAAGGGTCGTTTGAACAGACTTCCTGCTGCTGGTTGTGGTGACATGGTTGTCGCTACTGTCAAGAAGGGTAAGCCTGAGTTGAGAAAGAAGGTTATGGCTGCTGTTGTCATTCGTCAACGTAAGGCCTGGCGTCGTAGAGATGGTGTCTTCCTTTACTTTGAGGATAACGCCGGTGTCATTGTTAACCCTAAGGGTGAAATGAAGGGCAGGTAAGATATCAAATTATCACTTCTTTATATTGAAATGTTTACTAATTTCCTTTAAAAAGTGCCATCACTGGTCCCGTAGCAAAAGAATGCGCTGATTTATGGCCTCGTATTGCCTCTGCTTCTGGTACTGTCGTCTAAGGTGTTTGATCTTATGAATGTTTATCATTATTTTGCTACAAAATAAAACGCATTTTACTGTACCTTATCAAAGTAATCAGTATTTTAATATTCTTGTTATTACTATTATCAGATGTTTTTTTTGAAATAAGATATTGCATGATAACTAACTATCCAAATGATATTTAAAGTTTCCAGAATCATACATGCAACTTGGAGTTATACAGAATATCAAAATATTTTTTTCTTCGCGATAATAGTAATTTCGGCATCAATTTAACAAAAGTGCGACCTGATTCGTTTGAAATTTCTTGAGCTAAATTGCCTCCTTATGTAGAATGAAATGTGAGTAAAATTGTCTTGGTATATTGTATATGTGCTATGCACCGAATATGTATTGATTGGTTCGATACTAAAAACTGATTTAAATCTTGGATGTAGTTTATGTTCAGTTGAATTTTGTTAAATTTTAAGTTGATTTCAAGTCTAGACTATAATTCCTTTTTTCATATGAAATCCATACTTCCATGATTTTTGCATGGAACCACATGAATTTTCCAATGATGACACAGTATTAACCTGTATGAATCCCATTTGATGAGGGTTTGAGGTATTCTTGTCATTATTACAGCGTTTTGATTCACGGATATATATACGTATAAACTACTGGCATCTATATCTTTATTTCTATTATTTTATTCTTTCTTTATTAAATCATATATTTTAATTCAAAAGAGCAAAAAATAGTTTGTAATTAAGATAAACTTTACAACATGCACGAAGCATTAGCAGCAGTTTTTAGATTAAACATTGATATATAAATAATACGGTTTCTCTACTACCAAAAACAATGTAGTCAATTGTTGAATATAAAAAAAAACACGAACAAGTAAGGCGCATTAATATTCCAATAAGCGTATCTTTTTCAGCATCAATGGAGATAATTCAATGAAAAATATCATTTAATAGCATTACGGAGAATTTAGATTTGTACTAATCTAGAAAACAAAGGTTATTTAAGAAGTGTATATAAAGGCTTTTTGCCTGGTGAATAGTTCCTAAAAAAAAATAAAAATAAGCTTTTAGATGCTGTGATAAGCTAGGCTATCACTAACATCGGTGATACTGAAGCTGGTAGTCGCAAGCATATTTCTAATGGACATAAATTTGGCTCTCGTGTGGTTTTTAATGCTATTAGTCGGCTTGATTGTTTCAGATAGATATTACAACCTAAGTCTCAATAACTCGACCATTGATTACAAATTATTTTTGTGCAAATGATATATATATATATATATATATTTGTAGCAATAAATAAACTATTCTTTGATTTTTGCTTATTCACACTGCTATATATGAATAGAATTTTCGAATTCTATCGTTACATGTATTTATACACTTACATATGACTAAAAATTTAACAAATACTACTGAAAATGCAGATTGGGTTATATGTACAAGTTAAATTAATGATGATTAAAGTTGATATAAAGTTTACATTTGCCTTGCATAAAATGGTTTAATAATAACTATACTGTCAGACAGAAAAAGATATTCCATATGTATGAGATCCCTATCAGACAAAGTTCTACTAAACCTTTGCTTGTTACTGAAAATCGCTTTGATTTCCTTGTACAACTCGTTACAGACGGAACTCGTTATAACGGACTGCTGGGAGTCAAAAAACGTGCACACTACTATGGGAAAAAATGCGAAAATAGCAATTTTATAATTTGCAGTTATTTATTTCTTTACATAAGATTGTTATAGCGATTGTCATAGTAGTTTTTTCAGAGAAGTTGTAGTTTTATATCTCATTTTACAACTTTTTTCCCGTAGTGTCAGATACAACGAATATTCCGTTATATCAAATTAGACGTCCTATAATACAGTGCCTGGAATATGTATACAAACTGCAGTCAGATACTGCTAGTCTTTTAATACATCAAATTTATTAAGTGAATCTTAGATGAGAATCAAAGACTGAATCATGTCAAATTGTATGATTAACATTATACAAAACAGTCAAAAGTCATCAATTTTTTCTGCATGCTTGATAATGTAAGTTTGGATAAATTATCCCATTAGTAATTTGCTATAATAACGTTTAATAATCATTAAATGCTAAGCATATTCAAAAAAATTATTTAGCCCTTTCTTTACTTTTAAAGTATGTTCAATAAACCTAGAAGAGTTATCATTGTATTTTCCATATTGCTTTTCATAATTTTCGATTTT
>JAEPRC010000599.1:0-27646 GCA_016758945.1 Mucor plumbeus
ACAATAAATTTAATATTTCCATTTAAATACCAGATAAAATTTATTTGGTAATAGAAAAAGCTAGAATTATATATTTAGAAATTATTTTTATGGTATTTAATAATATACAAAAACAAGGTTGCAGATATTTACCTTTTTTATATACCCAAAATCATAAACTCATGTCAAATGAATCCAATTCAAATCAATCGACTACACTTAAACAAAAAAGTTTAAATGATAAATCTCGCAAATTTCGCTGGTCGTCTTGCTTTTCATTTGTTACAAGTAAATTAGGAAAAAAATCCAATAAATTATCATCAAATCAACAAATCAGATTGTCGCAATCCTACGAGGATTTTGATAATAAACATGTTGATTTATCAGAAAGAATTGATGGTAAAAGTAATAAAACAAAACATATGAATTTTTATATTGATTTGATATTTAGTTGCTAAAATAAGACCATCATCCTCCTCTTCTTCCTCCATGATCATATGGAATAACCAGCATCATTTACATCAGCCTATACAGCCCGCACCATTACTGCCTCCGCCATCGCTTTCTCCGCCGCCAAGACAAATCAAATCCAAAAGAGATAGCTATAATAATTTTACTTCAACAGCAACAACCACTAGTCGACGTCCATTAATAGATCCAACACTTACTCCAAGAGTGAAGCCTCTATCTATTAAAACTAAAAAACAACCATCTTTATTGCGTTTATCATTAGATGCTGAATTATTACAATCTCCTGATGGAGATAATGATAGTTTTATAACATTCAAAACTGGACATTCAACAAGCAATGTTTCAATTACTCCGACTATAACTACTGTTCCATTTCGCAGTGGAACACTAGGTGCCACTAATAACCCTAGGTCAAGTAGTAATGCAATGCAGCCACCACCACTACCACCACCATTAAATATACCCCTTGACTCAACAAGTAGTATCAGTCAACCTCATTCTCAAATAACTGCTATTACTACAATAGATTCCCCTATTTCTACAAGTGATGATGATGAACAAAAATTGACATTGATAGAAAGAAGGCGCAGACGTAGTCCACTTTCTATGCCAAAATCAGATCAATTAACATTAGCACTTGAAGAAATGTTGATAGAAGAACAACAACAAACTCAACAAACTCAACAACCACAACCACAACCACGACAAGATGCCACTTTATGGCGCCAACAATTGTTGGAACAAACCATTGCTTATTCATTAAATAATCAATCAAGACAGGATGCCATGCTGACATTAGAAGGAAAAAAAGTACGAGCAATATCACTTCAACCAATTGCACACATTCGTGAATTAGATGATCATTTTGAGCAAAAAACTGGTAGTGATATTGTAAAAGATAAAGCTCAATACGAGGCTATTGTAGCTCGTACAACGATGCATCGTAGACAATTGTCGTACGAAGACAAGAGACAATCTCGTACTTCTTTACGTGCACGGTCTTCGCCTATAGCAACAATAGAATTAGAACCAAAGCAACCACAACCACAACCACAACCACAGCAACCACAGCAGCAACAACAACAAAATCAACTAGGAATAATTACCGAAAACGAGGTTGCCACATGCAGAACTCCTATTACTGCTAGTAATAAATTCTCTGTCGTAAATAACACCCTATCAAATATCACCCCTGAGACTCCACCTTACCATAAACAAACTGCTCCTTCATTGATTTCTGCTCCTTCAACACCAAATTCAATCGATTCTTCAGTTATTGAACATGACGATTATATTAGTCATCAAAAACACCAAATGTCTCTTTTCCTTTCCTCTTCTACCTCTACTACTAATGCATCAAATTAGCTATTTAACCAAAAAAGAAAAAAAATCAAACGGCTGGTCCAAAATGAAAAAAAAACAAAACAAAAAAAAACAACATGGTTACATTTCCTCATTATTGTATAAATTAAATAAATGAAATATATTTATAAAAACTCTTTATTCTTTGTTGTCAATAGGGGATCTATTTAATTTACCACCATTTTCGATATAAGTGTTGTAATAATTCTTGAAACTTTCTTTGACACCATTAGCCTCTGAATTTTGAGCATAACAGTCCAAGAATTTACCCTCTGGATCCATTAAATAAAAGAAAATAGAGTGATCAACTAAATAATCATCACCTTCACTAATGTCAGGAGGAGAAGACACATATACTCTAAAGAGTTTAGCAACTCGTTTAATTTCATCTTGATCTCCTGTCAAACCAATCAAATCATCATGGAAATCTTTAACATATTCTTTAACGATTTCGATAGTATCACGTCTAGGATCACAGGTAATAAAGATAGGTACAAGTACATTTTCTCCAATTTCTTTTTTGGTCATGTCAACTACTTCGGCCATTTTATCTAATTCCTCGGGACAAATATCAGGGCAATGTGTAAATCCAAAGTAAATCAAGGCAAATTTTCCCTTCATATCTTCAGAACCAAATGGTTTGCTGGTTTCTGCGTTTGTCAATGTATAATTACCACCCAATTTTGGCTTTCCGTATGATTGTGTTTTATTTTTCTCGGCTTCTTTTTGTTTAAGAATTTCTGCAACCTTTTTCTTTTCGCTTTGGAAGTATAATAGTAGACCTGCACCCACACCTAAAAATACCGCTGCTGCTTTAAATGTGAAAGGCTATAGATTGTTTTATGCAAAAAATGTCAATTGAAAAAAAGATAGTTATACAAAGAAATTCAAATGATACTTACACCAATAGCTGCTTTGTTACGGATTTCTTCTTTGGATGTAGAAGTAGCATAAAAGCGACCTGTTGCAAAGGTATTAAAAGATGATTTTTTGACAGGAAAAGTTTGGCCTGCCATTAAAGACGCAGTGGGCTTGTAAAATTGGCGCTTTGTAGCCCAACATTGAGATGAAAAGGGCTAATAAAAATATAAATTAAAATGATAAATACGCTATTTGATGTATGTTTTACCTTGACATTAGATTTAAGAAGATTGCGAGTAACGAACGACATGATTAGTAAACAACCAACAAGAAAAAGAACAGCTGCCTTTTTTCATGTAGTAAAGCTTTAAACTCTCCCTCCACCCCGGCGAGTGAGCGAGCCAGGATCTGTAAAAAGTTGTTTCAACTGGGAAATAGAATCCACACGTGATGTACCGGATTACTTGATTTTTGATATGTAAAATTTTTGTGTATACAAACGCCTATTTTCAAAAGCAAATCAGTTTTTTTTTTTTTTTTTTTTTTTTTTTTTTCTTTTACATTATATTCGCGTATTAAAATCATGTCTGATTCAGTTGAAAAAGTTGAGAAGAAGGAAGGTGCCGTTGAACACATCAATCTTAAAGTTGTAGGAAGTGTAAAGTATTTGATTTTATAAAATTGTTTAGAAATTTATCAATTAATATTATATATATATACTCTTTTTAAAAAAGGATGCCAATGAGGTATTCTTCAAGATTAAACGTTCTACTCAACTTAGAAAGTTGATGGATGCTTACTGTGAACGTCAAGGTAAACAACCTGGATCAGTGCGCTTCTTGTATGATGGTACTCGTGTTATGCCAGGAGATACGCCTAATGAGGTATGTTGATTTTATTGCATTTTTTGAGAGAAAAATCACCTAATACTCTCGTACAGTTGGATATGGATGATGGAGATAGTATCGATGTAATGGTTGAACAAATTGGAGGTTGTTAAGCAAACATATAACACGCCTCCCCCCCCCCGCACTCACAGAAACATCCATTTTTCAAAAAAGTAGAATTAGTTTATTTGATACATAACAAATAAACAATTTGTTTTTATTCAATCATGTAAAAGAGAAAGAGAGGAATTCCTGCACACTTTGCTATCTTCCCCTGCAAGTGTAAATCCTCATTTTATTCAAATAAATATTATATAAAAAATTGAAATTTATGTATTGTTGTTATGCGCAGTTTATCTGCTTTTTGTAATTCATCTAAAAAAAAAAGAAAATTTAATTGAGGTGAACGGATATAGTTTCTCAATCGCTTAACTATTTACATCGATAACTATACTATGGAAATGCATCCAAAAAAAAAGATACTCTTAATGGCAGACTCAAGCAGCTTGTGTTTAACTATAATAGTATGTATTATTGCTGCGAAAAACAATTATCAATTTCTCGTACCGGCGATTGAATTGGCTCATTCAAATATCATCTATATTACAAGTTCAAAGAATTTTTTCAACCGATTGCAACTATATAATGACAAAAATACTACTTAATTCTACAAGAGTAACATCAGTGCTATAGGGTGGTATTTTTCGATTGTAAATTTAATTAAGCCTCAGATTATTATACAACCTAAAAGACCTTACACTGACAGCTATAAAATGATATTTGGAAAATTTGGTTTATTATGCTTTCCATAATATCCTTGTTGCTCTGCGCATTCTTGTTAAACGATAGAAAAGTTAATGTATATATGTTTATTCGGCTTTTTTTTTTATTATTTTTAAATTTATAATAGAAAATGAATCAAAATTCGGTTAGATGATTTCACTTGCAACACCATCTTGATAATCCCAATGAAGACTACCAACATCATGGTTACCATGATATGTCCAACCCTCTTCAGTGACATGATATACTATGAAATAATGATTCAAAGGTTAGCTATATAATATATTACATCTCAAAATAAAAAACTTACAGTTTACGGAACCACCAGACATGGCATCACGATGCGTAGCGTGGTAAATAGATCTTCTTCCAAGCTCAAGAGCATCCTTAACAGATATATCATGATCATATCCAGAATCAAGTACACCATAAGCAAATGTAGAACCTGAACCAACAGAGAAAATATCACCCTTTATTCTTGAACCATCAGAATCAACGTAGAAAAGGTTAGGCCCAGATTTATCCCAACCTGTAACCATGGTACCCTAATTACTATGTTAAAAACAAAGAAAATTGCAGCTTTGCAAACAAATTATTTACTTACCATAGACAAGCCCATACCCTTATAAGCATAAACCATGTTGGCTAATAACTTGGATGCAGCAGCAACTGAAATACGTTCCTTGTTTCTCAATTCGTGCAAACGGCAACGTCTTCCCAACTCACGCTCCCAGTATGAACAATCAGCAGCACCACCAGCCATGGTACCCAACAAATAAGGATTGATTTCAATTACCTTCTTTACAGTTTGAGAACCTATACATATAATTGAGTATTATTATGCACACTCTAGAAACGCATTTAAATTCAATTTTACCAATATAATTGCCCATGGTAGCTCTTGAATCTACAGCAACAATAACACCACCTTGGAATTGGAAAGCAAGTGTAGTTGTACCGTGTTGAATCTTGATTTTATAATCGGCAGATTTCTCATCGGTAACATTTCTTAAAAAGTCAACAGGCTAATATTGTAACTATTATTTACACGATACATTTTTATATTAACGAAAAACTTTACGTACGTTGTGAATAGCAGGAATATCAAACGAAGGGAATGCAAGTTGTTGAGCAGCATCCCAACGTCCACAAAGTTGACCGAAGTTTTCTTCTTGAGGTAAACTCAAAGGGGATGATGAATATCTAGAGACAAATCTGTTCATTTTTTGTATATTTTTATATGAAGAAATAATAAAAAAAGGTTATATCAAAGGTATACAGTAAAGCTTTATCAAACCTCGAAGCCCTAGATGACGAGGCCCGACGCGTGTCGCTATATGTATTCCAGAAACACAACTTGCTAAAGTATGAGGAGTTTTAATGATACTACCACTACTTTTTTTTTTAGATCACCAGCGTCTCTACAATCATGACAGAAAATAAGTTTTGCTGAAATCAGACCTAATTGAAAAAACCATTATCTTCAAGCTAAAGCTACAATTAGCAGTTTTTATGTCTAAGGTGAAGGTGTTGGGCCTTATAACCAGTATTATCGTTTTAAATATATACTGCTCTTCATTGACATAATGGCATTTTATAAGGATTTTTTTAATTAATATGAAAGACTTCTTTTATGATAATTTTTCCTTATATTACTATGAAACTTATTTTTTCATCAGTATATACTTTTTAATTGACACAGCAAGATAAACAATATGACTCTTTGTTTTCTATTTAAGCCTTTTTAGGGATGGTGGTAAGGAAGAGGGGTTGTTCCATCAATACAGCATAATATTATGTTTATACCTTGATACTACTACAAGAAATAGTAAATATGCTCTGAATGTATCGGCTATTGTTTTCTTCTTTTTTATAGGTATAAGCAAGTTATCTCAAGTTTTTAATCATCGGTTGCAAGATTTCCATTACAAAGGAATAGCAGCAGACAAAACCTTGGTGCCAATTGGCAGTTTTTGATTTTAATCTTGTATCTTGTTTGAAATTATGTGCTCATTGAGGATGATATATATTTATTTTACTATAAGAGGGATGCTTGTTCTCTGTTTTGATCAACGATAGCGAGTTCACAGTAGACTTCGTATTCTTGTAACTGTATCATCTAATATATGCTGGAAGCATTTCTTTATTATTTACCGGTACATATAAAACGGAAATATATGACCATTCCAGTTGTTCAATAATAACCGTTACAAAAGTTGAATTTCGAAGTTGCTAATTTGCAAAATCGCAGCGTTTTACTTTTTCTACAAATAAATTGATATTGCAAAGTTTTCATAATATACCTTGGATAATAAATAACAAATATAATCTAATCGCATTTTGCTACCTGTTCCTAAATATATTTTATATCTCATGAAAGTCTCAAAAACACATAGAATTTACCCCTTTTTCCTCCAAAATGAGGTCTCATTTTTCATCACTACACAACTCTTTTCCTCATATATAATCCCCAAAAAAAAGTTACATGTTAATGTACCTGATATGCTCAATTTTAACTTAAAAATAAGTATCTGGAAGTATTCTATTTTTTGTAGTTGGTATAACTTTTTCAGTGCTAATGTTTCAGATTTTGGCACATTCTTTAATAAAAATAAAAACCTTTGAGCCTTTATAGCTCTACAAAAAACTAAGCTACACTAACACACTTTTTAATAATAAAACGTACTTGTTTTAAAGTGCTTTATAACACATCTAAATATAAATAAATTTGAGACACTTTTTTTTGTCTTTTTTTGTAATAGATTTAAGAATATTTGTTAGCAGTTGTTTTTTGTTCCTATTATAGAGTTCACTGAGCTCTATCAGACCCATTTTTTTGGGGGGGGGGTTAAGATATTACTTTTTCATAGAAATATCCTCAAAAAAAGACCAGTAAAGCCTCGTTCCAAATTTTGGATTTGAAAAAAAAAAGATGACGAAATTTTTGTTTTCTCTACAAAAAATGCAGTAAAAAGGCTTATCAATAGCTTGATTAATAAATAATTTTGCTGCACACATTATCAAATATTTAAATTAAATATATACTTATCAAAAATGGTGTGTATCTTCGAAAATTTGTTGAAAGTTCAGTCGCATTTTACGCATTATTTAATGCAAACCATACGTTTAAATTTTATTTAGCCCGACGCAAAATTTAAAACTGTACAAAAACCATTTAATACACTAACTTAGTTTACTTTGCAGTTCATGAACCATTAAGTGCTTTTACTTTTTGAATCATTTTTTGATTAGTTTGCCAAATTAATTTTGGGGCTCAGTTATTAGAGGTTTCAAGCTGTAATGTAAACTAATGTTTTGATTATCTCAGCAAAAAATAGATAGTTTTTGCTGAAACAAAAAATAAAGAGTAGGAGTCTTTGAAGGAATTTATTTTGGAACTTCAAAAAATTTACATTTCAAGGTAAGTGATTTATCAAAACTTTTTTTAAATAAATTTAATGTAAAAAGTGCAGTAAAATGAGAAAATAAAAGCTTTAAAAAGATACAGTTTAAATCTTTATTTAAATATGGATAGTGTGCAATAAGTGTATATTTCTACTCTATTTATGTTATTTGTAATTTCATTATGCCTGGCAGTTTTTACTGTAACTGTCAGTGATCTATCTGAATTAGGAATTACGGGATTACCAATTTAGAGTACAGTCAAACCTCGATATAAGGTCCCTCAATATAACGGAAACCTCGATATAAAGGAGGTTTTGTTATCCACCGAAGGCTGGTGGACAAATTTTACAGCTTAAAATCCCTTATTTCGAATTCACATTTAAGGGAACTTTTTCTTTCCACATGTCTCTGACCCAAAATTAAAAAAAAGAGCAGTTTTAGGTACAAATTTTTTTTACTAGATGTAAATACTGAAAATGTTTTCTAATCTTTTGAGGAAAACCTATTTAATGTAATTTGAGGTTACATCTGCATTGTATTACGGTCTTTTTTATATCGTAAGTAGAAATCTACCATGTCTTTAAGTTTGTTGAAATTTTCATTATATGTAGCAACAAAGTTTGAAGTAACATCATAACCTAAACTTGTTAGGATTTTTCTTCATTTACAGGAATAACATCGTTTGTTTCTTCCATATCGTTAATTGCATCATTACCATCATGGATTAAGGATATGGTGTGATTATCTAAGATGCTTTCATTCCTTTCTAACAATTGAAGTCGATCTGTGTTTTAAATTTGATTTAAGGGAGATTGTTGTATAGGATCGTATTTGCGATAATATACTTAAAAAAGAGTACAATAAAAAGAATGTGTAATAAATCAGTTCTTCAACTGTACAATAAAAAGAAGATAAGGTTTATTTAGATATAAAAGTACTGCTTTTTATAATGATGATTTAGTATTGAGTTCCTGAGATACAATTAAGAGCGGTATTGAATTATTAGATCTATTTGAGAGTAATCTATTATGGATTGATGTTAGTCATTCATAATTAAGCCGTGATTGTAGAGCTTGTGAATTGCCTGGTTTCAATGCTGCGCTTGTTGTGCCTTTGTGATTTGAGCGGTCCGAGCCTTTCGGTTAATTGATTGAGAAATAATAAATTAGGCGTTTCTTATATCCGATCCTAGACTTGTTCTTTCATATTCTAAGTAGTAATCAATAAATTGCATAATTTATTGATTGGTTATAAAAGGCGATAAAGTATGATACTTGGTGGAATACAACAGAGATCCTCGATATAAGGGACTTTTTAAAAGAAACCATAGGCGCCCTTAAATTGAAGTTCGACTTTTCTGTAGTACGATTAAGTTGCGTAAATCTATATCGAAAATACAATTTCATGGTATGTCAAAAGTGGACTAATTTAACTTTACATTGATTAACTTTTCGGTCAATATCTGAGATACTCTCATATGAGCGCATTGGTGACCTTATGAGCCTATTGACCAACTCACTTGAGCACATCCATGTGCTCTGATAGCATACAGGGGGTCAGAGTGTGTATGATAGAATACTTTTTACAACGTTGCCCTAAAGATTGCACCAGAAAACCCCTTAAAAGAACAAATTTATTATATATCAGGCTCAAATTACGGGACCTAAATGATCAAACTCCGTTTTATGCTGACTGTACCTTAAAATACCAAAAAAAATTACCACAGAATTTATCTTTTAGTTGAAAACTCTTGCAATTTTGAGGTAATCTCAAAGAGCAATATTTTAAAACAGATATATAAGAAAGTAAAATAATTTTAGCAAGAATCCCAATCTAGCTCATACACTATTTATAAAGCTATTTCCATTAAAAGCATATAAAAACGCAGCTTTGATGGACTATAACTCGAGATAGCAACCATTTAAGCACATAGTTTATAAGCCAAAAATGATTCTTTTATTTAGTTTTATTATATTTTATAATAAAACTTATATCGAAAAAAACATCAATTTCTCCTTGTATACCCTCGTCCAAAATTTAACTTTTTCGAAGAAAGCTGATAACCCTATGAAAAATAGAGCTAGAGTGACAAATAATGTCTCAAATAATAGATATTTTTTTGCGTTATTTGTCTGTAATTTAAACTTTAAAATTAACTATAAAAGTATTTTTAAAATCACTAAAAACTGATTTTTTTGTTTTTGCTTTTTTTACAAAATTTTTGGTGATACACGTTTTCAATAAATACAACATTAGATAAAAAATTAAATTTTATGTTGAGGTCACTTAATAAAGCTAGCCAAGTTACTATACGTGTTTGCTGTCAATTTTGCATTTTAAAAATTTAGGATCGTTTTTATCCAATTTTTTCATCATCAGAAAATTTTGAATTTAAACTGCCGCCACACCTGAAATATATGAAATTCCGACAAAATTCACTGAAATTGTTACTTCTATAATGCAATGATATGCTGGGGATGTTTTAATTGAAAAATATAGTACTTACGAATGAAACAATTCATTGTAAATTGAAACAAGGTAGTAAAATAGTTTTGCTCAATTCAAATATTTTAATTGGATTTACAAAAGTTTCTTGTATATTTATGAGGAATAAGGAATTACATTATTTATTAAATCCAAGGAGAACAAATTCTTTGAACATCTCGTTATTTGTGGTTTTTATCATTTTAATCATGCAATATGTTGCATGGCAACGGTAAATTTCATTAAATTCACACAATAACATTTTTTACCACTCTCAGATATTTGACTAAATACAAATATACTACTACAATCCAAAAGAAAATTAATATTTTCTCAATTGTTAAGGTGTATATGTATTATAATGAAACATACTATGACACAACTTTTTATAAACGGGATTGCTTCCATATGTATAACAGCGGCAAGCACTTTACAACGATTACATGTTACGCGAATTAATTTTAATAGTTAGACTATATTAATAGGTAGAATTGCATCGAAAACAAAGACGATAAAATAGTAACGTTATAAATGTAATTAACAAATTATATTCATTCTGTAAGTACAATATGTGAAAGGGATAAAAAAAAGGGACAACAATGTAAAGTAAGCTTCAATTGAGTGAGATGTCTGCTACGTGCATAATAGACAATTTATTTTTTGGCTTGGTGATATGAAGTTGTATTTAGATATACAGTCAAACCTTGATGATATAAGGTCCCTCACACCACGGGAAAAAATGCGAAAATAGAAATTTTAAAATTTGCAGTTAGTTATTTTTTTTACATAAGATTATTATAAAGCTATACCTTTTCAATAGCATCTTCACGCAAAACAGTTTCTGCAGCGATTGCCATAGCAGTTTTTTCAGAAAAGTTGTAGCTTATATCTCATTTTACACCTCTTTTCCCGTGGTGTCAATATAACGGAAACTTCGATATAAAGGAGATTTTTGTATCATGGATTAAGGATGTGGCGTGATTATTTAAGATGCCTTTATCCCTTTTTTAAAATTGAAGTTGATCTGTGTTTTAAATCTGATCTAACAGTAAGGGAAAAAAGGTGTAAAATGAGGTATAAACTACAACTTTTCTGGAAAAAATGCTATGGCAATCGCTGCAGAAACTGTTTTACTTGAAGATATTATCGGAAAGACATAACGTTATAACAATCTTATGTAAGGAAATAAATAACTGCAAATTTTAAAATTTCTATTTTCGCGTTTTTTCCCATAGTGGAATTTAAAATTTATGCTCCACAAGGCACATCTAGCAACAAACGGATATTCCTAAAGGAGTTGTAGATAGTTGCAGTTTTATTAATATAAACCTGACATGTTTGCGTTTTTTTTTTGCATTTTTGAAATGAATTTCGGACAACAGACAATAGAGCTCAAAAGTTTGGATTGAAAAACAAGCTGTTTGATATTTAGACCATACGCCCAGTATTTGCTTCATTATGTGTAAAATTAAACCTTAATTGAAGAAGGAAGGTTTCTGCGTCGACCAAAGGCCGGTGGACAAATTTTACAGTATAAAATCACTTATTTCAAATTTTCATTGAAGGGCACTGTAATGATTCACATTACATGACAACATATAAAAGTGCATGAATTAGTTTCAGTTGGGAAAAGATACATATAAATACTTGGACGTCAAAACAGATATATGGAACTTTAGTGAAAATATCTGTTCTCAAACATCCCGTTCACATCCCCATTTCCTATTATCTTTTACTTAAATAAATTATAATAAATCACTACCACAATTATTATAAATACTTACTTGTCCCCATATTATTTACATTTAATATATAGTAAGTATAGACCATATAATAATTGTAACAATTAGAGTAACACCAAACACTACCTCTTAGTACATCGTTCTTTCCAACTACTGCTCCGTTGGTTCCCAGATAATTGTACTTCTTACAGGCACATTATCTTTCCACATGTCCCTTATTTTATTATTATATTATTGGACATAAACGCTAAAAAAATTTATAATTTGTTGAGAGGAACCCATCTAATGTAGTTTGGCTGCATCGGCATTCTATTACAGTTTTTTTTTATATTGAAAGTGCAAATCTGTCATATCTTCAAGTATTTTGAAATTTTTATCATTTGTAGCAACAGTGTTTGAAGTTTAAAGTAACATAACCCAAACTTGTAAGAATTTTTTTTTGTTTCCAGAAATAACATCGTCTATTTCCTCCATATCGTCATTTTCATCATGACTATCATGGTTTAAGGCTGTGGGGTCATTATTCAAAATGTCTTCTTACTCTTCTTAAGATTGAAGTTGATCTGTGTTTTAACTGTGATATAAGGGGCATCCTTAAAATAAAGAATTTTTTGTAAGAAACCACAGGCGCCCTTAAATGAATGTTCGACTGTATCAAGCTTTAGGTATATCAAGTGAGAAACGTCGATGGTTGCAGCTTTATTGGTTAAAATATCCGCGATGTAGTTGATTTTGATGTTGTTTTTTATGGACGCTTTTTAAAAGAAGCCTAAAAATAAAACCCGGGATCTAACTGTCAAATATATATTTTATTTACAGTATCTTTATTCCTTTACTAAAGGCACATTAAATGAATGACTCTCCAAATAAAATTGTAGTATAATATGGCCGGGTTTGCGAGAATATGCTTAAAAAAGAGTGCAATTAAAAAGAATGAGTAATTAATCAGTTCTTCAACTGTGCAATAAAAAGAAGACAACGTTTATTTAGATATAAAAGTACAGTTTTTTATAATGATTTAATATATTGAGTTCCTGAGATACAATAAAGGGCAGTGTTAAACTATTACCAGAAAAAAATTGGTCTAATGTCTTGTTTTTGATTGATAAAAGCTACCAGTTAATTAAGTAACTTTTATAGATTTGAAGATTAACGTATCATTACTCAATCAAAATTGCAACTCTAGTCTAGGGAAATAATGCAAACACAGGCAACTTTTTTTTTGAGTATATTGTGAAACTAAATAAAAATGCATACAAATGTTAAATAGCTTGTTTTTGATTGATAAAAACTTTCATTATTCAACCAATTTTTACGGACTTCCAGATAATACATTGCTACTCGGCCAAATTGTAGTTAGTAATTAAGCAAAGTAATTGAATAAACGCAATAAATTTTGTGTATATTTTAATATTAAAAAACCAATAAATGTAAAGGCCTTCATGAATTTTTTGATTAATAACCAAAATAATTTGTCATTGAGCTAATTTTTATATATTTGAACATAACGTATCGCTACTCTATCAAAAATGAACTTACTATCAAGCAAATTAGAGGAAATGAAAGCTGGAAATTTGTATCGCATCAAAGTACTAAGAAATAAAGCTTAAGAAGGCTATAGTGCTGTGTATTGAATTTTTGGCAATAACTGGGGGAGTTCAATAATTTAGCAATTTTAGCATATTTGGATATACTACTAAAGAAATCAAAGGCCATTACCAACCTTTTAAATTCAAGTTAAACTAAACTCATAAATTTATGTCTTTGATTTGGTGTATAATATTCTTCAAAACCTGCAGGATTGGTAGAGATATCAGTAAATTAAAAATGGAAATTCTAACTTTTTTGATATTATATGATGTATCCAGGGCAATCCCCAAATGAAACTTAGATACTAACTAGTTTGCTAGTATTTTTTGTAAGATGGTTACGAAATAATCAAAATTGTGCAATTTTGGATTACCGTTAGAGAGTTAACGTGGTATAATAATAAGCTTTACCAATAGTTTCTTTAGTTTTGTTGAGCCTCAATGTAAACTTTGTTCTGAGAGCATTGAGCTGTGAGATTTGATCCTCAAATTTGGATCCTTAAGACACTGTACAATCGTTGTGTATTGTAGAGTCTTTCAGTTTTGAGTATTTTTTTTTATCTCACCCAGATATCATACAGCAACTACCAATGCAAAGTTAGCTCTTTCTATTCGCTCAATTTTTATATAAATATGTTTTTTATGATCACTTTCGTTATGTCTTTTTATTTATGGCTGATTTATCAGAATATAAATTATTGAATCAAAAATAGAAAATTAATTAAGTAAAGAGATGTCGTTTATTTGAATGAAATTGAGAGAGTTTATATACTATTTAATTTGAGAAAATGATGGGGGTAGTAAATATTGTTGTAATATAATATCGTATTGAAATATCATGCTGGAAGATCATGCTGCTGGAAGCATGATTTAGTTACTTGTTTGTTGATCAAGTTTCGGTCCTTGAACTGTTGTTTACCTTTCGGATTTGACACATCAGGTTAAGAATGATACATCAATGACTAACTGTACTCAGCATTGCTTACTCATAATATATAATAAGAGAGTAAGTTGGAATAACTGGTAATGACAAAACGATGTAGTTTTGGTCGTTTTTGAAGAAAAAGTGAATATGTGTGAGTCGTAAGATTATGGTGAATTTCCAATGTTTGCCTCTTCAAATTTACGATGCATATTGAATCTTTGAGGCTTTAGGGAGTGAAAAAAAATTACATACATAGAAGTTTATTACACAGAAGGCACGAAAACTTTATAATATTAGTATAAAAACAAGTTTGTATTGAAATATTCAGGTATGAAAGAGTATCGACTAAAATAATATCAAAGACTGCCAAAAATCCTTTTGTTCTGAGTTTTGAGTTTCCAGTAAAATGCTCATGTAAACCTTCTTGTATAGTCATGTACGTGAGTGAACAATAAGATATTATTGGTTTACATTTGTTGAGTAGATGTCTGTAATGCTTTCCATAGCCAGAGCTGCAGCGAACAGCATTACATCTATCAGAAAAATGACATAACTTGCCCAAATCCCATAAAACATTATAAAACAACGTAAAAAAAATTAATATAAGAAAAAAATGGCCAAAACTTTTGATAAATAGTTTGATTTTTCGTAAACTTTCCCTCGTTAAGCTTCCCTTAGGTAGCAAACAGCGGGTTATTTGTAACTTTTTTATGTAGGAATATGTATATATATATATATATATATATATATCACAAGGATCTGGATTATAATTATAATGACTCAATACATATCACCTCAAAGAGTTTTTCAGTCCATTTCATATGATAAAGTTGTTAATTACGTTATTAATTGCGACATCTGACATGTGCCATGTCGATTTTTATTTATTATATTAGAGTGTATTATTAAATCAAGTAATTAGTGAGGATTCCACAAGCAGCCAAGGTAAAGCCGATGGCAGCAGAGAAAGTAATTGAGTTTGCAGCAGAAGTAGCCTTTTGTTGAGCAGAATTTTGGTTTTGTTGTTGTGCAGCATTTTGCTTTTGCTGTTCCTTTTTAGAACCAAAACCGGAAGCAATGAAAGTATCTTCCTTAATAAATTTCTTGGCATCTTCACTGTAATCATCATCATCATCGTCATCATCATCATGTTTCTCCTTGTGGTCTCCAGGAGCAGTGTGAGGCTTCTTGTCACCTATACATTCAGCAGCAGTGGTCATTTTGAACCCCTTGGAGCGAAGAGTCTTAATAATCTTGGGAATTTGGCGAATGGATGTTTGATACAAATCTAAGCAAATATTATATTAGAATAAATCAAGTTATTTATTTGAAAATACTTGCCATGTTGTAAACTAATGAAACCCTTGTCGTTATGAGCATTCAGCGTACTAGGTTTACCGGAAGCAATTTCATCAAAAACACCTTGAATACGTTGAGCGCCATCCTTAAGCATGTGAACATTATAGTCAGTAGGATCAACATTCCACATCAAAGTCTTGTAGCCCATCTTTTTAAGAATAGACTTGACACGTTTATCAGCTTCACCATAAGGAGGACGAATATAACGAGGCTTGACACCAATAGCGGCCTTGATAGCTTCTTCAGTAGCTCTGACTTCATATACAATCTCTTCATTACTCAAACTCATAAGATGAGGATGAGAATAAGTGTGGGAGGCAATTTGATGACCAGCTTTATAAGCGCGTTTGACAATTTCAGGGTATTTCAATGCTTGAGCTCCCATAACACAGAAGGTAGCCTTGACATTAGCTTTATCCAAAATATCAAGCAATTCAACAGTAAAATTACTTGGTCCATCATCAAAAGAAAGAGCCCAAGTTTTTTCAGAAGGACAACCGTAAATATCGTCTTCTGTTGCCATATTTCCACAGCTTTCAAAGCATCGCTCGTTATCCGAGCCATCACATTTAGCATCTTTACAAACACCAGAGCCTACAGGACGTACAACACCTTCAATATCATCTAAATCAATATCTTCGAGCCATTTTTCATCATGTGGGGTAATAGATTTTGGTTCATCTGGTTTAACTTTGCTGTTTCTGTCATTATCGTCGTCATCATCATCGTCATCATCATCGTCGTGATGCTTTCTAGCAAATACAGTGCTTATAACACAAAACAAAATGAAAAGTGTGATCCAAGTTAATGGAAGTTGCCTACGAGAGAGCATTTTTTGTTATTATTTTTTAATTTACTCAGTTACATTTGATTCCTTTTTATATACAAACGGATAATTTTGATTGACATTTGAGCTAAAAACAAACGCATTGATCGAAATCCAAATGTAACAAACAAAAACTTTAAATTTAAGAATTGTTTATTTAGTATTAAAGAAGCCCAGATCTGGAATTTATTCCGAATTTTTTTTGTTTTGTTTACATATTAAAGGTATTGAAAGAAATAAGAAAGAAGGTTGTCTGAATATTATATTATTACAATTGTAAGTAAGTGAGTGAGTGAGTGATTGAGTGATCGAGTGAGTGAGTGAGTGAGTGGGTAAGTGGGTGAGTTGGTGAGTGAGTGAGTGAGTGAGTTTTTTTTTTTTTTTTTTTTTTTTTTTTTTTTTTTTTTTTTTTTATTATTCGAATTTATTGAGTTTTAGCTTTAATATCTTTTGCTGAGAGTTTTGGAGTTGAATGATCACTAAAAAGTTAACAATTTCAGCACTTCAAATCATGTTAATTATAATTTAAACTTACCCCTCGATTTTTTCAATAGAAGTATTGTAATCAACTTCATCTTCATCATCAGAACGAACATCCTTGGCTTCTGGTTCAGTAATAATTTTATATATGACCTTAAAAATCATCAATGTCCAGAACAAAATCAAGAAAAACAATCCAATCATGAGACCAGCAATAATGTATTTCACAAAATAAGGAAACCAATTTCCACTAGGAGGATGTAATACAAATTGAGGTACATAGAGATCGGGTTCAGTTAAAGTAGACCAAATAATGCAACCAAACAAGTAAACTCTTGTATATAACCAAGAAATTACCATAATGCCAAATGTAGTATTACATACAATCCCCGGTACACAATAATTTAAAGCTTTTGCCAACTAAGTGGAGATAAATTTTTAGCACACCTTGAAATAACCCATATTTGGATAATATCAAATTACTTACAGCGAGGATTGAATCAGGAAGATCCATACATACAAACACGGCATTACCCACACGAGTGAAATTGCAACAATAACTAAGACTGATCAATAGTAATGTATTGATGTGATGCATGACCAATTCCTTATAATCTTTGCGAGGTGCTTCAATTTGCAAAACGAAAATTTGCTGAAGCCAATAAGCAAATTGTACCAAATAATAATATTTAAATGATTTTGTGTAATCCGTAACGGGATAATCGCGCCAAAAATAAGTTGTATCAAACCACCAGGGGGAATCATACATGACATACTATCAAAAAGGGGAAGGGGGAAGTCAGTCAAAGCTAGAGAAAAAATTTTTATGTTGTTCTTTAAGGATTAATCCTATACTTACAACACCAAAACCAAATGCAATTCCATAGTAAAAAACAGAGTAGGATTGTTCAGCAAAACGTTGATATTTTTTCTTTGGTACATTTACAAGCTTTGCTAAAGGAAACAAAACATAATCCATGGTGGCTGCTCTAAGTGCAGTAAAAACACAAATGTAAAAAAATAAAAATGTAACATCCCAAGGACTCTTCTCGAACCGTCCATCTTGTCGTTGATTGCTAATGAATATAAAGTGTTCAAACACTGGTAATCGAAGAAAATAACCAGCTAAAATGAATCCAACCACTTTCAAAGGTATTTCTAAGTTTTGTTCAAGTTTAATTCCTCGATAATTCGATATAAAACTTTTTATATTTTTACCTATTTGACGTTTAGAAAGATACTTTGCTAAATCTTGCAAACTTGTTGTAGTCTTTTTCACTTTTAGTGAATCCTTTGGGTTCGACTTCTTCATCTCTTTTTTCTGTGTATGTAAAAGCACAATAAGGCGGAGTCGATAACAGAAGATGTTAAAGGTGTGTAATATATAAACAAAGAGAGAGGGCAAATAAAACACTCTTTTCCAGCTTGTTGAATTTTATTCATTGAAACTAATTAAAAATCCGACTACTTCCATGGCAACTCGTGGCTCTCACCTCTTTTATTTCACCGTTTACAGACCTAGGTGAGTATAATTTCTGTTGCCTGTATGGACGAATGTGAATCAAACATTCATGTAAAATAAATGAAAGGAATACGATTGGATAATTTATCATATTAAAAGAAAAAAAAAAAAAAAAAAAAAAGGGAATGATCAAATTATGGAGGCTTGCAAGAACCAATTTTGAGATGAAATTGCGCAATCAGGCACGTTATTCAAAAATGAATTACGTACCTTGATATCCTTTATAATTGAACATAAAGACCCTTTTTCCCAAAACTTCATATAAAAGAATTCAATCGAATGTTTGAATTACGAAAATATACCAAAAAAGAAAAAAAAAAGTGATTGCTGTTTTGCTGACAAATGCAAATCTTGACATGATAAAAGGGTTAGAAAAGCATCAGCGAGTGGCTTTTAAAACCATTAAAAAGAGATGCTCATGACCCTTTCTCCGATCTTCTTTGAAAGTATCAAAAGCAAACTGTCTTTTTTTCTATATTTCTTCTTCTTTTCTCCCTTTAAATCATATTTTGAAATAAAGCAATCTAGTAAATATGGGCCTTTTATCTCTCGGAACACCTCTTCATTGGAGTGAAGCTAAAGGTTTTGCTGACCATGTCCGTAAACATGGTATTGAACAATTTCTTCATATCTACAATTTTCAGAAAGATAGACAAACGCAATGCTTGCTTTGGGGAGATGAGGTATAGATTAAATGCTATGTTTTTATATGCTAGAAGGCTTATATAGCAACTTTCTTGTAGATTGAATATATTGTTGTGAAATTTAATGATGAAGAAAAGACTACAAAATTGTCTCTTCGCGCCTTTGATATATTGGAAATATTAGAAAAGCCTGAACATGACTGGTTGGAAGGCATTGAAAAGTGAGTTTTTTTTCATGCGTATTTATTGAAAGTGATAGTAACAATTTGGTTCGATATATATAGAGAACCACCAGCTGCATTATGGAGACCCGAGTATGGCCGTTATATGATCGAAGGTACACCTGGCTTACCTTACGGAGCAACTTTCCGTGATTTGGTCGGCGTTGAGGATAACATGAAATTGAGACGTAGAATGGCTCATGCAGCTATGGATTCCGATGAATATGCAGTATCTTTAGTCAATTATCCTCGTTTAGGTTGCCCTAATCAACTTTACCCCGATCATGAGCCTAATGGCCCTGCCTGTCAAAGTATGTTTGTTCCTGATCAGATTATTAATCCTCATGCCAGATTCCCGTATGTATTTATTTCCTTTAGACCTGTATTAAAATTAACCTCGTGATTCTATAGAACTTTGACTGCAAACATTCGTCGTCGTAGAGGATCTAAAGTTCAAATCAACATGCCCATTTTCCATGATGTAAATACACCTAAACCTTTCATTGACCCCACAATACCTTGGGATCGCAATCTGTTTAAACATGACAAGGAAGCTAAAGAAGGAGCTGCTTTACCCGATCATATCTATATGGATGCTATGGCTTTTGGTATGGGTTGTTGTTGCTTGCAAATCACTTTCCAAGCATGTAATATTGATGAGGGTAGAAGATTATATGATCAATTGGCCCCTGTTGCACCATTAATGATGGCATTATCTGCTAATTCTCCCATCTATCGTGGTTATTTGGCTGATGTTGATGCTAGATGGAATGTTATTTCTGCAAGCGTAGATGATAGAACGCCTGAAGAAAGAGGTTTAGAGGTAATATCTTGAAACTGGATCATTATGGAAATTAAGTACCCTAAATTACATATATTTTTAGCCTTTAAAGAATAGTAAATTTGTAATCAACAAATCTCGTTACGATTCTATTGATTCTTACCTTTCCAATGATGCTACTTACAAATCCAAATACGACGATATTGATTTAGTATATGACAAGGAAATCTACCAGAAATTAAGAGATAGTGGGGTTGACGATAAACTTGCTAAACATGTTGCTCACTTGTTTATTCGCGATCCACTTGTTATCTTCAAGGAATTATTAAATTTAGATGATTCACAATCTTCAGACCATTTTGAGGTAAGTTAGATCTGATATTGTTGTACACAAAATTAACACGATTATACTAGAACCTTCAATCAACAAATTGGCAAACAATGCGTTTCAAGCCTCCACCACCCAATTCTACCATTGGTTGGCGTGTGGAATTTAGAAGTATGGAGGTGCAATTGTCTGATTTCGAGAATGCAGCATATTCTGTATTTATTGTGTTACTTACTCGAGTCATTCTCAGCTTCGGTCTCAACTTTTATATTCCCATTTCAAAGGTTGATGCTAATATGCAAACTGCTCATAAACGAGATGCTGTATTAAACGAAAAGTTCTATTTCCGTAAAAATGTATTCACTTCTCGTACACCTAAAGGAGGAAATACACAATCCAACACTACTGAAGAATTAGAGGATGAGGATGCTTATGAATTAATGACATTGAATGAAATTGTCAATGGCAAGGTATAAAGTTTATTTTAAACAACTTGATCGCATCATTATTATTTACAAATTTACAAAAACGAATAGGAAAATGGTTTCCCTGGTTTCGTTCCTTTAATTCATAGTTATCTTAATAGTACCAACATTGATATTGAAACTCGTTGTAAATTATCTTCCTATTTAAGCTTGATCAGCAAAAGAGCTAGCGGAGAACTTATGACAGGTGCTGCTTATTTGCGCCAATTTGTACAAAATCATCCTGCTTATAAGAAAGATTCTGTTGTTTCAGATGAAATTACTTATGATCTTGTAAAGAGAGCTGATCAAATTGCAAAGGGGGAATATCATCCTGAAGAGTTATTAGGAAACTTTACTGCATAATACACTATAATAAACTGATTTTTGATAATACTCTACATCTTTTGTTTGTACAACATGAAACCATACATCTTTGTTTAGTTTTTTTTTAGCTAATTTCAGCAACTAAAGAGCAGCCGAAGAAAATAAAGCGCTGAGTACGCCCTTCCTCTTGCAGCGCACAGCATAAAATACGATGTATTAATTACATATGCTATTATGGGCATTACCTGCACTATTTTAAATATATGGAATAATTTGAAGCTAAAAGCTAAATCATCATTTTTGGGGCTGTTACGTTGGTTATTGTTTCTAAATCCCTCATCATCATATACCATCTTGTTTCCATTCATCCTACTTAATTTTCATTACTAGACAAAACGTGCTTAAAAAAAAATAGGCGTGTTCCGTATACGGTCTCTAAGATATTCAATGGTTTATGTTGTTTACTATTTGTTGATTATTAACTGCCAACAACAATTATTAATGAAGCAACTCGTTCAAGAAACGAAGGTTTGCGACTTTCTGGTATTTCTTTTACAATTACTTAAGCCAATATTTAAAATCCTATGTTTTTTTTTTTTAAAAAAAAACAAATGAATGTAGAAGACATTGCACTACAAATTTAATTATTCATGACGAGGGCGTTTGCTAATTAATTTCGGTAGTTGTCATTGCCATATATGCTGGCTTTGGCTATTTATAATTTGAAATAGTCGATCAAGCCACAAAATCCCATTTAAAAACACTAGACGCCTTATCCCTACAGTTTAACCAGCAAAGCAACACTGGATACTATTACAGCAGTAGTATATATTTTGAAATTTGCAGCCATTTGTTTCAACATTCATTATTTGCAAGCATAGTTCCAGTTGCTTTATTTTCTTCATGCAGAGGAGAAGAATTTTTATTTAAAAACGCTGCAAAAATCCTTCAAAAGCAGCTGTTAGCTAATGAAACCAAAATATGTTATTCGTTTATGTAGTGTGTAGTGTGGTGCATTAGGTACAACCTCAAAATGTCTGGAACACTCCTGATTTATTGAAAGGTCAAAGTATAAAATTATTCAAATAAAAGTACTACCGTTTTATTATGAGATTATAGAGAGTGTTTATATACTAATTGGATAAGTGTTTTAAATGTGAATGATAATATAATTAGACTAAACATGTGGATATTGTGTGAATATAACAGAATCATGCTTCTATGGTTCCATAATAGCATGATGATAAACGCATGGAATGCAGCATTGTTGTATGATTTGCATGTCAAACATCATGACTTGACAAATGTTCTAAGCTAGTAATTCGGTAATAATAACTCCTAATTCTGATAGATCAACCCCATAAAAAAATTGAAAAAATGCAAATTTTTATTTCCCATTTTCACAGCAACTTGGGGAGGTAGAAGTAATTGCTACTATGCAAATCAACACTAGAAGTATCTACCATTGCTGCAGATATTCATTTGGATTCATATTTGGCGAGAGCTGGTGACATTACTGACCTTAGCAAGCGTTATTAGCTAGCTAATAGTAACCAACTTATTGTTCAAAATTATTACTGAATATACGATGACCCATAAAACTGATATTTGAGTTACTCGTTACTCGTAGCACCTATTGACACCAATCTCGATGTAGAGTGGCAGCTTATACAGATTAGTATTTTTAAAGATTGTTGCGTTTCCAAGTGTTTTCTACTATGGGCGTGTGCAGCAAATTATGGGTGCACTTTGGTGATGATTTTCTCAACACAAATCACAATGTAGGTTGTAGAAGTTGCCCTTATAGATTATTAAGCCATCCGAGATGCTTACATACTCCTATGTAATGTTAAAATTCATTTAAATTAAGATTTAGCGAGACAGGATTTTTATTATCAGCTTTTTACGGCTATAAAAAAAAAGTAAATTTTAGATGCGTTTTTGATGTCTTTTGATTCTTTTGTCCTGAATACTGAGTCTAATCATGTCAAATTTTCAACAAGGATGTATCGCTTCTTTATAAACTATTGATATCTATCCAAAAATAGAAGAGTTAATAGCAGAATATAGGTACACTAACTGGCTCACCATTCACCATTCATCAGGCCAAAGTTAATCTAACTTCTAAATTGATTGAAAAAAATTAAGCTCCTAAATTAAGAGATGTTGCTTTTTAGTATTCACAAAATAAATCCTATTAGAAGCTACCCTGCCATTTCTGTTTTACTAAAAAATATCGATTTGTTGTCAAGATAATCAAAATAATAGCTCGCATTACAGCTTAAAACCTATCATAACTGTGGAATATCCTTAGATATTCACGGAAAAAATTATAAAAAACAATAAGAATTCAACTAGATAGGTGTAGGGTTTTATTATCAAGTCAAATTCTAGCTAAGGCCTTATTGTGATAAATAAATGTCCTCTTTATATAGTTTTCACCAGAGAGATTAGTTAATTGTCCTAGATCCATATGTAGCCAATAACATCCCTTGTAGATACATTCCTTGATAGTAGCCAGTCGATATATTTATAGAGTTCGTGGGTCCTTGATGATAATGGTATAATTAAATCCACATTAGGTTAATTGGTCTTTAGTATAAATTGTTAGGATCAAAGTTCGGTAGAAAGTTTATATTAATATGAATTAGCATATATAACTTCGGTAGTTTAATGTCTATTCATATCAACGGCATTTTAAGTGAGAATCATATATAATGGAGATCTATAGTGGATAAATATGTACATATTCCACAATAACTGATCCCCCAAAATCGATTTAATAACAAAGCGATCCAAAAATGATTTAGAATACAAAATTTTTCAGTAGCCCATGAACTGCAAAGTAAGTTAAGCTACCTTTTTAAATAGCTTTTGTAAAGTTTTAAATTTTGCATTCGTTTAAATAAAAATTAGACAAACGTTCCACTTGAAAGTTTATGTAAAATTCAATTGCAACTATGGAGGTTTTTTGAAGACACACACCTCTTTTTACAGTCGTGTTTCAAGTTTTAATTAATAGTATAATGCGCAACAAAGTTATCTATCGATGTAGATATTGGTAAACTTTTCATCTATATTTTTCGTAGAGAAAACAAGATTTTTATCCATTTTTTTTCTAACTCGAAATTTGAGACGAGGTATACTGGTCTTTTTTTTTTGGAGCAAAACTGAGGACATTCTTTTTTTATACATTTTTGAGAATATCTCTCCAAACAATCAGTATTTTAAAAAATCCTTAATTCAACCTGATAGAGCTCACCGAGATCTATAACATGAATAAAAGATAACTGCTACTAAATTTTACAAATATTCTGGAATCTACTACAAAAAAGTATCAAAAAAAAAGATAAAAAAAAAAAGTACCTAGAATTTTTTTATACTTAAACATGTTATAAAGCAACTTTAAATAAGTAAGTTTCATTATTAGTAAATGTTAGTATCACTTACTTTTTTACAAACATATAAAGACTTGAAGTTTTTAACTTTTAGCCACTGAAATACCTGCATCAATCTGAAACATTAGTGCCAAAAAAGTTATGCCAATTGATAAAGATAGGATATTTCTGGATACGTGTTTTTGGATGAAAGCTGAACATCTCAGGTACATTAGTACAGTCGAACCTCGATTTAAGGTCCCTCGATATAACGGAAACCTTGATATAAAGGTGGTTTTTGTATCCACCGAAGACTGGTGGACAAATTTTACAGCTTAAAACTCCTTATTTCGAATTTATATTTAAGGGAACTTTTTTTTCCCACATGTCCCTTATTCTATTATAATATTAGTCCCAAAATTAAAAAAATAACAATTTTAGGTATAAGATTTTTTTACTAGTAGATGTAAATACTGAATTTTTTTTTAATCTTTTGAGAAAAATCCCATTTAATGTAATTTGATTGCATCTGCATTGTATTACGTTTTTTTTTATATCGTAAGTAGAAATCTATCATATCTTTAAGTTTGTTGAAATTTTCATTATATGTAGCAACAAAGTTTGAAGTAACATCATAACCTAAACTTGCTAGGATTTTTCTTCATTTACAGGAATAACATCGTTTGTTTCTTCCATATCGTCAATTTCATCATTACCATCATAGATTAAGACTGTGGTGTTGTGTCAATATCTATATCAAGGTCGCACATCCAATGTTCCAGTCTATAATTGGTATTATAGTAGATTAAAGTGTGTTCACATGATCTACATCATGTTCTCCACGTTGTTCCACAGCATATCCTTAAGATATTAAATCTAGTATTAGTTATAATGAAAGTATATAAATACATCCTCTGGATGTATCGTTAATAAAAGTGTAATATTTTGGCAAGATTATTTCTATTGACCCTTTTGACATTTCATATGGTGTCATTATCTAAGATATATTCATTCCTTTCTCAAAATTGAAGTAGATCTGTTTTTTAAATTTGATTTAAGGGAGGTCCTTGATATAAGGGACTTTTTAAAAGAAACCACGGGCGCCCTTAAATTGAGGTTCTTCGACTGTAGTAACGATTAGGTTGCGTAAATCTATATCGAAAATACAATTTCATGGTATGTCAAAAGTGGACTAATTTAACTTTACATTGATTAACTTTTCGTTCAATATCTGAGATACTCTCATATGAGAGCGTCGATGACCTTATGAGCCTATTGACCATCTTGTTTGAGCACATTCATGTGCTCTGAGAGTATACAACAAGAGGTCAGAGTTGTGAAAAAATGAAAATAAAAACACTTGTAAAATAATATATAAGATGTTGTTTATTCTTTTAAAAATAAGATAAGATTATTAATGACTAACTGGAATACTTTGCTATTTATATTAATTGTCTAAACTAAAGGAATGGGGAGAATACAAGAGATGGATCATTGATGTTGACCAATGAATGACTAGAAAGATTAATTGAATGAGTTGATGGATAATGTAGATTGGAAAGTAGAACAGTTATTGGTTCTTTGTGAATATAAAAATTTAAGGACTTGCTTAATAAACATAATAAAAATTTATGGACTTCTTTATTAACAAATTCATTGATTATCTCTTTCTATATAATTGATGATGTTGTACAAGATGTCAACTTTATTTACACGAGATTGACATTTAAATTGTGATTCAAATATATAAATTTTTACTATTGTAACAATTGCTGTTCTATGACAAGAGTGTGTATGTTAGGATACTTTTTACAACGTTGCCCTGAAGATTGCACCAGAAAACCCCTTCAAAGAGCAAATTTACTACATATCAGGCTCAAATTACGGGACCTGAATTATCAAACTCCGTTTTATGCTGACTGTACCTTAAAATACCAAAAATAATCACCACAAAATTTATTTTTTAGTTGATAACTCTTGCAATTTTAAAGCAGCCTTAAAGAGTAATATTTTAAAATAAATATATAAAAAAGGAAAATAAATCTAGCAAAAATCCCAATTAAGCTCATATACTATTTATAAAGCTATCTCCATTAAAAGTGTACAAAAATGCAACTTCAATGGACTGTAACTCGAGATAGCAACCGTTTAAGAAGATACTTTATAAGCCAAAAATGATTCTTTTATTTAGTTTTATCATATTTTATTATAAAATTAATCTCGAAAAAAACATCAATTTCTCCTTGTATACCCTCGTCCAAAATTTGTCTTTTTCGAAGAAAGCTAATAACTCTATGAAAAATAGAGCTAGAGTGACAAATAATGCCTCAAATAATAGGTATTTTTTTGCGCTATTTGTCTTTAACACTAATTTTAAAATTCAACTATAAAAGTATTTTTAAAATCATTAAAAACCGATTTTTATGTTTTTGCTTTTTTTACAAAATTTTTGGTGATAAACGTTTTCAATAGATATACCATTAGATACAAAATTAAATTTTATATTGAGGTTACTTCATAAAGTTAGCCAGGTTACTATACATATTTGCTGTCAATTTTGCATTTAAAAAATTTAGGATCGTTTTTATCTTTTTTTTTTTTTTTTTTTTTTTTGTAAGGGAAGCTTACTTCCAGATTTTATTTAAAGTCCTTCAGGCGTCACCTGGTCAAATGGGGAGAGGGAGGAAAGACTGGTTATAAGCTGGGATTCTAACTAAATCATAGTGTGTAATGATAATTGTGAAGATAGGGTGTTAAGAGATCTGTCTATATAAGATAGAACATTCTGAGGGATAAACGGTACATTCTTGAAGACTTTGCGGTAGTGGA
>JAEPRC010000600.1:0-27599 GCA_016758945.1 Mucor plumbeus
AAATTTTAGTTTTTATAACATCATTTAAAAATATTATATGTAATTGTGTTAAATATTTTATTGAATAAAAAAAATTTATAATTCTCATCTAAACATGTCTTTTAATCTATTGTTATCTTGAAAACTTGATTTATTTCTGTTTGCATGGTCCATAAATATCCTTTGAAAGTATACCACATATTGCAGTAGAATATCTTACTGAATTAGTTCTATATAAAATTTGAGTGTTACAAGAAAATATATACCGGCCAATATGATCGGTCAATTTTACCTGTAAATAGTGTGGAAGTGTTACATCTGCACAACTGACTTCACCGAAATCTCGGGCAATGTTAAGCCAATAATAGATTTTTAGTAGATCCGCTTACCACTGCATGAAATATTGGCGTTGAGACCTTTGTTTTATTACTAATTCTTGTGACAATTCCAAAAATTATCCAGTTAAAATGAAAAAGTTTATTTGTAATCCTAGGAAAGTAGGCGTTCTGATTTAACAAACAAACAAATCAAGTGTTGCTGAGAAAATACCTGTACATATAGAACATATAAAGGCCTTCTTTTTTGCTTTTTTTTTCGATTATATTATTAAAAATTAAAATGGAAAAAGAATTATTTACTTCAAGCGTCGAAAGAGATGTTGAAAAACTTCTTCATGCATCCAACATTCATGTTCCCAAGTATTTCTCTATTTTGGACATTGAAATTCCAAAGACAAGGTTAACTGAAGATGCTACAGCTTTTGCAAAAAAGGAGCTAGATGAAACCATGTTCAATCATTCTCAACGAGTCTATTTATTAGGTCGAGTCGTAAGTCAAGACCAGTTTCCTGAATGGAAGATCAATTATGAAGACTATTTTTTGACGTCCATTTTGCATGATATTGGTGTTGCTCCTAAATATCACTTGACAACTTCAATGTCATTTGAATTGAAAGGTGCATTGATTAGTCATAATTTTATTACAGAAAGAAATGGCTCACAAGCAACTGCAGATGTAGTAGCTGAAGCAATTAATCGACACACTGATTTTGTTGATGGCAAAATTCAACCTGTAGGACAACTTATTCAATTAGCAACAACGCTAGATGTAATTGGTGCTAATCCGGATTTATACAATAAGGAAACAATCGATGAAATTGTTCAACAGTGGCCAAGAAAAAACTTCAATAATCATTTTGCAGAGTTGATGGAATTGGAAGTGATGCATAAACCAGGTTGTCATACAACATTCCCTGCTTGTAGTCATTTTGTACCTGAAATAAGGAATAACAAAGCCATGGCTAAATATGATTAAATTTAATTATTGCTAAAAACGATTTTAAATAAAGCATTATACATATGTAATTTTAATGACAGTAAAGAAGTATATATAAACTTCCTGTATACAATGATGAAACACGAAAATGACTATTAATTAATTTAAATAGTAAGCTAGCCGAAAATAAAGCATTTAAATAAATCAGCAAAAACCATAACGTATATATATATATATCACAGAAAAAGACTGAAATCTGGTAGTTATTTCCAGCGAAAATAATATAAAAAACCGTATACTCCTGATTCTTAACAATAATTCTTAAGAAATTAAACACGGTGATACGTGGCTTGTACTTCCCAAAAATAACTTATAGATTAATAACAATATATCTGCAATTTTTGTAAAAATGCATAAATAAAACGCATAAAATAGCCAAGTTCTTTTTTATTCTCCCTTTCTCCTCAAATCAAAAAAAGTCTTAATGGGGAGGATTTAAATATTAGGTATATGTTAAACTTGGATCCTGAGCGTATTGGCAATGATAAAAGAAATATTTGTTTATTTCAAAAAATAAATGAAGAATATACTTGGTTCTTTACTAGATTATTTAGTGTTGTAATCGATTCAATTGTTTAACAATGGCCAAGAAAGAATTTCAAATCATGAGTTTCCATAAACAGAAAAAATGGATCAATTACCATATATAGTTTGAATAAAGCATATTGATTGGAAGAGAGGGTTTTCATTATATTTAAGCATTTAGAAATAGGCGCATGATTTAGTAGACAACGAGAAATGATGGCGTTTTACAGCGCTTCCGCTCTCAATTTACCAAACATTTGAAAGCTTTGTCCAGATTTTTGAAAATAAGTTGCCTAGAAATTCTATATTTGGTCAAAATCACCTCGAAAATTTGGTCAACTTGTTTTAGAAAATGATCAATTTTATCTCATACAATTTAGTAAACTAGGCTATATTTTCAAACATCTGATAAATTGAGAGGGAAACACTATATAAAATAGATTATTTTTTTTAAGCATCATGTATACAAAGGCGACATATGTATATACGACTAACAATCATTTATAATACAAACTAGGTATGCCTCATTTTTTCCATGTAGCAAGATTGATTTAATCATATGAATGATAAGTGGCTTAAATATTCGTATGAATCTATTCCTTAATTTATTAATACTCCATCTTATATACAGTGAGAACGGTAAATTTTGTCACTTTCAGAAAATTGAATGTCTGCAATCAAAAAATAAACATCGCTTTCCAAAAAATTAATGGCATTAAGCCAAATATACTTGTCCTTTTGGAGTAAAAGAAATGTCGCAATAAGTTAAATCAAATTGACCTAAATGATGTTTCTCTTTTCGTTTAGGTTCTAAACATTTTTTTTTTTTTTTTTTTTTTTTTTTTTTTTTTTTTTTTTTTTTGTTGTTGATAAGGTAGCAGGTTTAGGAGGGAGTCTAAGAGGTCGGCTGCGTTAGGATATAAAGGAAGGTCAAGTTGGGTATAAAGTTTTTGACAGTGTAAGAAGTGAGCTATAGTAGTTTGGTCTGATGTTTGAAACTAGCTTCCCCAGTATTTCGAATTATTGCTATTAGCCCATACCTGGGATACCGGACTAAGTCTTGTCTGAGAACTTGAAAAAACACTTCCATTTTGAAGGCAGCATCTTGAAAATAAATTGGTCGTTTCCTCGAATTCAAATAAAAGTAGACAACCCGAATATCACTTTGAGTCAACAATACTAATAAAAGATGAAGACAAATGGTGCTGATCAAGACCAAATAGCATCGTACTGACCAAAGACAAAGCAAGTAATGTTATTAGATATAAAAATGAAATAATTTTATTAGAATAGAAGCAGACACTGCTGATTAGAATTGTAAAGAGCATTATCTGCTTAGCATTTATTCAAGAAGCACAAACTAGCACCTGTCCAAAAGACAGGCCCAAAAAAACGAGGCAAACTTGTAAGAGCCTGAAAAAAAATAAGATAAACCAATGTGGCCTTTAACTTTTGTGTTCAACGTCGCTTGATGCAAGGACTCAAAATTTTGTTTACTCAATTACGGTATCTTGAAAAAAAAGCCTATGGTTCCCTTAAGACATTCAACAGTGGCTTGTATTTCTTTAGATATCTATATTTCCTCAAAATTAATCTGCTACACAAAATAAATTAAGCAACTGGATAGGTACATACCATATTCAGTCAGTCTGTAAGCAATGTAAGATCAGGTATTAGGGCACTGTAAGCCTCTGACTTTCTCTCGAACGAAAGCAACCTTTCGAAAAGCTAAATAATCACATTCATGAGTAATGTTATCTAAAATGGCAGCTCAATTAGGCAATGTAATTTGAACGTTAAATATGATTCCTTACTTGGGAAACACGTCTATCGGAATTTCGTCTACCAGAATTAGTAAGGCGTATGAAATCAAAAGATTGAAATTCTGTTTGTGGTAAAAATGATTGAATGCCTGATTTGATCCAAGAGCTTGAAAGTCACCAAGGAGATGCCTTGCACTAATTACGCTACTGATACAGCATTTACGTCTGATTGCAATTATGCCTACAGGCTATATTTTCACTAAGGGCGTAACCGAAGGTGTGCTACCAGCAACAGCCGAAGGTCTAGTTGTTAAATTCCTATGCAGTCACTGGATAACTTCGCCTATTTGTAGTCAACAAAATCGATGCGATTTCAAATTCACTATTTGCTTGAATCCAGAGAAAGTTGCCTGACTAGCGTAACAGAGCAATATTTAATTTCAAGAACTGGATATAATCGCTTGTCAGCTTTTTTATTTTAATATAAAAGTACATTAAGGTACATTCATCCATACCGCCTTCCCAGTTTATTTAAGTTGCTTTTAGTAAAAAGAAAAAATTCTCCTTATTTCGTCACAGATTTAAAGAAAAAATGACATCAGTTTTTTTTCTATGTATCGCTTGTCTAATAAGTAATTTTTTTATTTTTTTAATCTTGTGTCTGTGATTATTTTGGGATAAATAACGTCGTTCATAAATAAGTATTTTGGTGATCATTCAAGAAGAAACATATTTCCGATTTAGCTTGGCGCAAACACTGAAACAATGAGTGATTCTGACGCGTTAATAGTCAATTATTTAAAGCATAACTCCAAACCAACATTCAATGGATTTGTCACAAGACATTTAAAAAGTATTCAAGAGGCATCAGTCCTTTTGAACGATGTTAACTCAGCTTCCCAACTTCAACGTTATTGGATAAATATATATAACAAAAATGCCCAAATTGAAAGACCAAGAACAAAACTCTTCAAAATGTATTCATTGTTTGAAGTATATGCTGTATATTTTACTAATTTTTTGAATTTTTAGGCCCAAGAAAGCATCACAAAACTTTCTTCTGATTCATAAAATGACAAAGCTGCAAGTAAGTAAACGTTATAAGTTGTGATCGATGTTTGCTAATGCAAATACTTGTCTAGAGGGAGTTGAATCTCAAGTTTGAAATAGGCAAACTGAGCGTTAGAAATGAAATATTAGATACAGTGATAGAAGTAAACGATGAAGAAATAGATGATGAATCCATTACCGATAACAATGATGTACAAGAGCATGAGACTGCTCAAGTTGGTTGAAGTGGAACAAAATATACAAAATGTTGAAGAACAAAATGTTGAAGAACAAAATGTTGAAGAGCAAAATGTTGAAGAATAAAATGTACAAGACGAACCGAATAGCCAAGTTGGAAGTGATCAAGATGACATTAATACTAGTTTGAGTTGTTTATTCAAGCGAAAATCAATGTGTAGTGATGATGAATTGTTCAAAAAATTACTAGACTCATCTTGTATCAATTTGGCTAACGATGAGAGCAAAGAAAAATTTGCTCAACTTTTACCCACAAATATTTACGAAGATCTCCTTGCCAAATGCCAAAAAGAAAAACAAGAATTTGAAAGTAGCCTACCTCCTAAACTTAAAAAGATGATAAACGACATATTTGATGACTTGAGTACATTTATTTTCGAGTGAGTTTACAACACTGTTATATATGCGTAGTAACAAAGAACTAAAACATCTTGAATTTCAATAGCAATACCATGGACAGAATATTGGACTTCATTGATACAAGAAAAGCAGAAGAAACTAATAAAAGTTGTGAAGCGTATAAGCTATTATCAACGATTGATGCCATGTAATATTTTTCATATATTGTTTATTTATTGTATACAGTATCTGACATTATCTTTAGTCTCAAAAACATGAAACATTACAAAAGAGAAACAAAACTCTGAATCATTTTATTTGCATGCATTTCTTAGTGCTTTACGGCCTCTTTTGGATGATACCCGCCTGATTCTGAAAGAAGGTGAACCGGTGTCTGCAGCAACACAAAGAATGCAACTAGTTAACGAAGTCGATATTACTTATGGAAGAAGAGTTGATATCCTCGTTGCAACCGATCTTGACACTGATATTGATGATGTAGAAATATGCTCTATCGAATTCAAAAAGCCAAATGCCACTACAGCTACATTACTACAACAACAAAATAAAAATATCAGGATCAACGGCTGTATTTTGAATGACATCTATCTTTTCACTCAAAACACTGATCACCAGCTTTTTTACTTAGATTTCGCTGGCAAATCTGCTTATATAGTTCAATTGTTCAGATATGAAAACTACTTTGTAGGACACAAGGTTGGGAATTTCAGCTTGATAAGCTCTTTGGTAGAGTTACATCAACTTCGAAAAAGTGTTTTAAACCTTTATGCCTGGAGAGAGTTCGCAGTGGAACTTAGCAACAAAATCACATTGTCTCATGTTGAGCAATCTTATAAGTATGATCTTGTGGAAGTCAGTGATTATGCTTCAAATAATTTCGTCCAATCACCAAAGAGAAATGTAACCCCATTCAATATATTCTTATCACCTAGCAATCAGTCAAAAAGAACAAAGTATATGACTGATCAATCATAGAAGGAATTTATATAAATATATACATAATCTCTTTTTTCATATAACAAATAAAGAATCATTTTTAGTAATCTATCATTATACTTCGAGAGAAGATATATTGGTTGTTGATCCAGAGTAAAAGAAATAAAGAACAAAAGAAAAAGTATGTAGAAAGACAGAGCGAAAATGAAAAGTCATTTTATGACCAAACTACTATAACTCACTTCTTACACTGTCAAAAACTTTATACCCAACTTGACCTTCCTTTATATCCTAACGCAGCCGACCTCTTAGACTCCCTCCTAAACCTGCTACCTTATCAACAACAAAAAAAAAAAAAAAAAAAAAAAAAAAAAAAAAAAAAAAAAAAAATGTTTAGAACCTAAACGAAAAGAGAAACATCATTTAGGTCAATTTGATTTAACTTATTGCGACATTTCTTTTACTCCAAAAGGACAAGTATATTTGGCTTAATGCCATTAATTTTTTGGAAAGCGATGTTTATTTTTTGATTGCAGACATTCAATTTTCTGAAAGTGACAAAATTTACCGTTCTCACTGTACAAAAGGAAATCTTGGTAAGGGTTAAATTGGGGTGATGATCCGGAAATGTACGAAAACAAATCTGTACCTGAATAAATTTCTTGTGTGCCATCAGCAGACTTTCTTTTTTGTGTATAATATAAAAACGCAATTTATTTATAACCTGTTTTTTCTCTCTTCTTTTCTTATTATTTATTTATTTATTTACACTAAAAAAAAAAAAAAAAAAAAATATGACACCTCATCCTATCAACATAACACCAAAACAACTTTATTATTCTAATAAACAAAATAACGTTTTGCCAACAAAACAGCATTGTTTAAGAGTAAAGAAACTCATCAATATAGAAGGTCAATGTGCTATTTACATGAAAGGAAAAGATGAAAAAACACGGGATAATACAGATGTAGACATGGAATTTCGTCAAGAAAGTAATTTTTTTTATTTAACAGGTAGAATTGAGATTAATTGATTAAAATTCGTTACTAAATGTTATTCTTTTGTCGTTGTTAGGTGTGGATGAACCTGGCTTTCAAGTAGTTTTTGATTTAAAATCAGAAAGAGTCTATTTAATTACGCCAAATGTTCCTGAAAGTGATATATTTTGGAAAGGGCCAAATCATAACTCAACTGAATTATTAGAACTATATAATGTAGATGAAATAATTCAAGAAGAAGATTTACCAAGATTATTTCATACATTGGCTCCAACCTTAACTCTTGTTTTAGATGATCAACATGCAAACCATTTAATGAATATGATGCCAACATTAGATATTGATACTCAATTGCTTACGCTTGCAATAAATGAATCAAGACTCATTAAATTTCCTTGGGAAATCGATATTATACGTCAAGTAATGCATGGATCTTCACAAGCTCACATTGCTCTCATGCAGCAATTCCAACCTGGCATGACAGAAGCACATCTTGCTGCGTTATTTCGTTGGTCATGTGCCTTACATCAAATATATAATCAAGCATATTTACCAATTGTCGCTTCTGGGCCTCGTGCTGCTACTCTACACTATTCAAAGAATAATCAAAAGGTGCCTAATGAGTCACATTCTTTAGTACTTGTTGATGCTGGTGGCGAAAAAGCATGCTATGGCAGTGATATTACACGAACTTTTCCTGTACGGGGTGTATTTTCCGAAGAAGCGAAAACTATTTATAATATTGTATTAAAGATGCAGCAGGTAAATCAGTTAATTTATTTCCCCTAGTATCATTACTTATATTTGTATATAATAGACTGTATTATCAAAGTTAAAACCTGGTATATTCTGGACTGATATGCAGCGTCTAGCTATAAGAGTACTTTGTGATGAACTGATAAAAATTGGTATCTTGGTTGGTGATCAAGATGAATTAATTCAAAGAGGTGTGCCCAGTGCATTTTATTACCATGGTAAGAATTTTCAATAAACAGCATAAACAAAAAAAAAAAAAAAAAAAATAAAGTTAGATCGATTGTGCTACCCCGTTGTTGTATTACTAAAACATTTACTCCAAACGTTAGGTCTGGGTCATAGTTTAGGTTTAGATGTACATGATGTTGGAGGGTAAGTCTATATTTTCTTTCTTCATCTATGTACTAATACTTTTTATATATATGTTTATAGAAAAGATAAGAAATTAACAAATCAACAAGAAGAAGATGATCCTACTATAACTGAATTTTTAGTTGGAAGACCATTAGAAAAGAACATGGTTTTAACAGTGGAGCCCGGTTTATATTTTAATGATGCCATGTTGGATATTTGGACAAAATTTCCAGGGTATCAGGATTACTTTGACCTTCAAATGTTGACCAAGTATAGAAATGTCGGTGGTGTTCGGATCGAAGATACCGTTGTTATAACTAAAGATGGATACGAAAATTTGACTCTAGTTCCAAAGGAGGTACATGAAATTGAAAAGTTAATGAATGCGAAATAATTTTTCATATAAAAAAAAAAAAGTACTCAATAGTATAGCAACCATACCTACTTCTTCTGTATACATGTATAGATATACAAATATGTGTATAATTATATAAATAACATTGATAACTCTGTAATACCTAATACTTAATAACGCTCTCCCTTCCCTTCCCTTCCCCATCCCCACTCCCACCCCTTTTTTATAAATAAAAAAATAAACAAAAATATTGACATTTTGGTGTCATTTAATTGCCCTGAAGGTAAAAAGATGAAACTATTTTCATATGTCAAGTCAGATATGTAAACTCGGGTCTTCTTTATAAGGTTAATAAAAAATCTCATCTAAATGCACATATATAGAATGTATACGGAACCCTGCCGGTATTTGTACCAGAGTGTACAACATCTACACCAAATGTCTTTTTTGCAAATAATAGTTTCGATCATTGGGGGAGTTTGGATTTAATAAAAACGTACATAATGTACAATCTTTCGGCTTATTTCCTTATAAGTTTACATGTACACATAATTCGTTTAACATGGTACCTGTTTGCCCGTGTACAGTTTCACCAACAAATATATTAATATATGTACATAGTTATCTATTTTGACCGAATAAAAATATGTAAACGTTCCTATCTTTAGAAGTAAATTACCCCTGGTTTTATGTACTTATTGATAAAGGTTTGGGATGTAGTTTACGGGTTACTGTTTATATACATGCGATTATCCGTCAGCAAAGAAATTAAATGCTGTGCATATGTATTTATTTGAATAGGACATATTGTAATTTGCTTGCGAAATCTATTTTGCCTAGTGTCATATCAAATTACAAAACCTGCCCATAAAATTAAAGGTTTCATGTGAGTTTTATGTATTATTTGTTTGTTCGAATCTAGACTTTTATTTATTTTATATTATAAGCTTATATAATGCATATAAAGCAATATGGGCAATTAAGTTTTTTATTAATGAAGAATAAATAACCAAAAATAAATTAGAAAGATGTTTCAAAATACAGGGGAGAAGCAAACAAAAAAAAAACTAATTATACATATATGCTCAAACGATGGTACCAAACTGTTTAACTTAATAAAATTATGATACATATGTATCAAAACACTCTTTAAAACTCGCATATTAAACGCATTTTACTAAGAAAAAAAAATCCCAGTTTTGTTCTTGTGGCTTCTAAAATTAATGATTTGATCTGTGCATAGGGATCGTAATTTAATTATGTCGACTTTCCTGAAGAATCAATTAAATTGCCACACGATTCGTTTGTTTTTATTTTCAAATCATGATAAAATAAGCAGAATATCTTAGTTGAAGACCATTAAAATCGTCGTTTTTGCTAATTTGCTTTTCAAAGTAGCTCAGAACAAAATTGCAAACGATAGAACTAACTTCGAACCGTCATTTTACAGTTTGAAGTTGTTTTATGTACAAAGTGTAATTAAGCTGAACTATTGAATTAGATAGTTTTTTGTACAGTTTTAGATTTTGTATCCACTTAAATAAAATTTAAATACATGTTTCATGTTATATTTTGCTTAAAATACGATTAAAATTTTGACGGTGTTTTAAAGGTACACACCACTTTTTATAAGCATATCTCAAGTTTAAACAATTGAGATAATGCATACCAAAACCATCTATTGATTTAGCTACTGATAATCTTTTTATCTACATTTTGTGTAGAGAAACAATATTTTGTCCTTTTTTTTTCAAACTTAAGATGGGTATATTCACTCTTCAATCCCCTTTTTATATGCAAAGCTTGGGCGTTAGTTTGTACACATGCTCAAGAAGATCTCTACGAATTTTTTTTTTTTTTTTTGAAAAGAACTAAATTTTATCCAATAGAGCTCAGTAAGGCCTATAAAGTAAGTGTAAAATAATGCTGTTTGATATATCATTCTCAACCAGATGTGTCAAATCCAAAAGGTAAACAATAGTCCAAGGACCGAAAACTTGATTAACTGAACCATACTTCCAGCAGCATGATCTTCCAGTATGATATTTCAACACAATATTATATCACTGCACATTAATATTAAGTAATAACGTCCACAATAATATTTCTTACCCATCATTTTCTTAAACTAAATAGTATATAAACTCTCTCAATTTCATTCAAATAAACAATATCTCTTTACTTGATTGATTTTCTATTTTTTATTCAATAGTTTATAATCTGATAAATCAATGTTCAATATAATGAGTATTTTGAACTCTATTATTACAAAAATTTCAGAAATAGAACTCTAAAATAAAGTTTTAGCGAGCTTTAATTTTTCGTGAGAATATTTGGACTCAAATTTTCTTATGTTTAGCAGTTTATTAGCATATAAAACCAGAAAAATTGGAATCAAAAACATTATTCCACCTGCTACAAATGGTGTATTTCTGGAAACGCGTTTTTGGATTAAACTAGAGCTTAGAGCTTCATAAGTGCATTATCGGTATATATATATTATTATTTTGTTGTTTTTTGTTGTAACGTTGTAACCACAGATGTTTATAAAAAGATAATAGCTCCTTTTATAAATTGGTAGTCTCTTTATAGTAAGAAACATGCTAAAAGATGAATAATAAGAGGCCTCATTGTTTATTGAGTGTGTAATTAAGGCACACTATGATTGAAATGTCAAAAGAATCTGTAAGAATAATCTTGCCAAAATATTACATTTTTGTTAACGATACATCCTTTGGATGTATTTATACACACTCATTGTTATAACTATTACGAGGGTTTTACTATCTAAGAATATGATGTAGATCAATACAGATGCATTGATCTACTATATGACCAATTATAGACTGACACCTTGGATGTGAGACCTATGATGTATCTTGACATAACAATGATCTCTGTTTTCTTTGATAACAAAAAATTAAAACTAATATGGAATTAACAATTAATTTTATAGAAATTTAAACTTTCGCTGAAATAACACCCCTACAAATAATATGTATAGAGTTGAGCAATAGAATAAATTATATATAAAATACCCTGCAAACTAACAGGTGTATATTTTAATATTTGTAATAGGCAAATAAGATTAAAATCAGAATAGAATGAAATGTATAGAAAAAAGAGCTCAGGATGCAGTGAAGAGAGCTCTTCAGTTTTTTTTTTTTTTTTTTTTTTTTTTTTAGATACAGTCAAACCTCGATATAAGGTCCCTCAATATATCGGAATCTTCGATATAAAGGAGGCTTTTGTATCCACCGAAGACTGATGGACAAATTTTACAGCCTAAAATCCCTTATTTCGAATTTATATTTAAAGGAACTTTTCTTTCCACATGTCCCTTATTTTATCATAATATTATTGGTCCAAAATGTAAAAAAAGAACAGTTTTAGGTACAAATTTTTTTTTTACTAGATATAAATACTGAAGATGTTTTCTAATCTTTTGATAAAAACCCATTTAATGTAATTTGATTGCATCTGCATTGTATTACGGGTTGTTTTTATTTCGTAGGTAGGAATCTACCATATCTTTAAGTATTTTGAAATTTTCATTATTTGTAGCAACAAAGCTTGAACTAACGTAACCTAAGTTTACTAGAATTTTTCTTCATTTACAGTAATTAACATTGTTTGTTTCTTCCATATCGTCAATTTCATCATTACCATCATTGAATTATCCTTAAAGTTTATAAATAAAATACAATTTTAAAAAGACAATAATGTATCAGCTTTTCCAACTGTATATAAAAACTAAAAGAAGTCTGCCGTTTATTAAGATATAAAAGTATGGGTCTTTTATATCAGTTCATTATTTACTACTGAGAATATAACTATAGAACCAATAGATCAATATGATAAGTATTTATTCATATTGATTTAACAAATCAGGAAAACAATATGTTGAGTGCTTTTCCTAGTTGACATGTTTCAAGTTTAATATTTGTCTTGTTCTTGTTTAATTTGTTGATGGAAGGTCCGTGCCTGGAGATCTAATTATATTAATAGCGCCACCTATTAATATTGAGTTTGACATGAGTTAATTGTGCTACTGAGATGCATGGAAAAGTAGAATATCCGTAGTTGATACTTCTTTCTGAAGTATTGGTTATACTATGGATTTGCCCAAGCCACAATCATAGTATCTTGGCTATCAGGTTAGGATGTAGATTTGTAGAAGGTGACATGGAATACAACAATCATGGATTAAGGATGTGGTGTGATTATCTAAGATGCCTTCATTCCTTTCTTAAAATTGAAGTTGATCTGTGTTTTAAATTTGTTTTAAGGGAGGCCCTCGATATAAGGGACTTTTTAAAAGAAACTACGAGCGCCCTTAAATTGAGGTTCGACTGTAGTATGATCAAGTTGCGTAAATCTGTATTAAAAATACAATTTATTAATGGCATGTCAAAAATGGATTGGTTTAACTTTATATTGATTAACTTTTTGGTCAATATCTGAGATACTCTCATATGAGCTCATCAATGACTTTATGAGCCTATTGACCATATCATTTGAGCATATCCATGTGCTCTGAGAGCATACAGGAGGTCAGAATGTGTATGTTAGAATACTTTTTACAATGTTGCCCTAAAGATTGCACCAGAAAACCCCTTCAAAGAACAAACATACTACATATCAGGCTCGAATTACGGGACCTGAATTATCAAACTCCGTTTTATGCGGACTGTACCTTAAAATACCAAGAAAAATTACCACAAAAATTATTTTTTAGTTGATAACTCTTGCAATTTTGAAGTAATCTCAAAGAGGAATATTTTAAAACAGATATATAAGAAAGAAAAATAATTTTAGCAAAAATCCCAATCTAGCTCATACACTATTTATAAACCTATTTCCATTAAAAGCATACAAAAACGCAGCTTTGATGACCTATAACTCGAGATAGTAACCGTTTAAACATAGACTTTATTAGCCAAAAATGGTTTTTCTATTTGGCTTTATCATATTTTACCATAAAATCAATTTTGAAAAATGATAAATTTTCCCCTTGTATACCCTCGTCCAAAATTTGTCTTTTTCGAAGAAAGTTAATAACTCTATGAAAAATAGAGCTAGAGTAACAAATAATGCCTTAAATAATAGGTATGTTTTTGCGTTATTTGTCTGTAACACTAACTTAAACATTTAACTATAAAAGTATTTTCAAAATCACTAAAAACCGATTTTTATGTTTTTGCTTTTTTTACAAAATTTTTGGTAATACACGTTTCCAATAAATATATCATTAGATACAAAATTAAATTTTATGCTGACATTACTTATAAAGTCAGCCAGGTTATCATACATGTTTGCTGTCAATTTTGCATTTTAAAAATTTAGGATCGTTTTTATCCAATTTTTTGACTATCAGGAAATTTTGGATTTAAACTGCCGCCACACATGAGATGTATGAAAGTTCAAAAAAAAATTTGCCGAAGTTATTATTTTTTTTGCAATGCAATGGTATGTAGGGGATATTTAATTTAGAAATATAGTGCTGTAGTTGCAAATAGAACAACTCATCATTGTAAATTGAAGCAGGGTAATAAAATAGTTTTGTTCAATTCAAATACTTTAATTGGGTTTACAAAAGTTTTTTGTATATTGTATATTTATGAGGAATAAGAAATTACATTATGTATTAAATTCAAGGAGAACAAATTCTTTGAGCATCTCGTTATTTGTGGTTTTTATCATTTTAATAATGCAATATGTTGCATGGCAACGGTGAATTTCATTTCACACAATAACATTTTTTACTTGTCTCAAATATTAGACTAAATACAAATATACTACAATCCAAAAGAAAATTAACATTTTCTCAAATTGTTAATGTGTATATATATTATAATGAAACATACTTTACCACTCCTTTTTATAAGCCGAATTACTTCCATATGTATAACAGCGGCAAACACATTACAATAATTACATGTTACGCGAATTAATTTTAATAGTTAGACTATATTAATAGGTAAAATTGCATTGAAAACAAAGACGATAATAGTAATATTATAAGTGTAATTAACAAATTATATTCATTCTGTAAGTACAATATGTGAAAGAAACAAAAAAGGGACAACGGTGTAAGGTAAGCTTTAATTGAGTGAGATGTCTTCTACATGCATAATGTACAATTTATTTTTTGGCTTGATGATATGAAGTTTTATTTAGATATACAGTCAAATCTCGATATAAGGTCCCTCAATATGACGGAAACCTCGATATAAAGGAGGTTTTTGTATCATGGATTAAGGATATGGTGTAATTATCTAAGATGCCTTCATTCCTTTCTTAAAATTGAAGTTGATCTGTGTTGCAAATTTGATTTAAAGGTGGCCCTCAATATAAAGGGCTTTTAAAAAAAAATCACGGGTGCCCTTAAATTGAAGTTCAACTGTAATAAAGGAAACAATATTCTAGCAAACCTATCATCGTTTTATATTTTTTAATTAGTTACAACTAATTAATCAACTAATTCACAAAGTATAACCAGGATTCTGTGCTAGGTAACAATATTTAATTAATATGAGCTGATTATCAAATTAGCCATAATGTACAGCTCATAGATTTTGTATATAAAAACATGATTAATAATTAATGCGGAATCTTCAGTTCTTGCGTGTGATTATTTAATTTCTAAAAGCTCCTTTTACTTTAAATTCTTCAATTTTTCTTGCAACAGTATTTACTTTAGATCTACTGGCAATTCATTTTCATACTGAAAAAATAAGATAATACGTAAGAATGGTATATTGGGCCAAGTTTTTAAAATAAGCGCAATAAACTTTACACCTTTTTTGAGCCTTTCATTAAGATATTAAGTATAACATCCAAAAATATTACCCTTTTATTAACGATACATCTAGAGGATGTATCTATACACCTTCATTATAATCAATACTAGATTTAATATCCTAAGGACATGATGTAGATCAACATGGAGAATATGATGTAGATCATGTGAGCACATTAGTTTACTATAACACCGATTATAGACTGGAAAATTGGATGTGCGACCTTGATATAGATATTGACACAACAAAGAAATCCATGTAAAAGCAATTCTAATGGTGGTTTTTTTCAAAGGAAAAGAAGGTATATTTAAACATTCTTTTGTAAAAATGCACCAAGAAAAGTGTAAAAAGTTTACAAGAAAAGCACAAAGTCTTTATAGCTTTGCAATAACAATGAATCGTTATTAAAATAATTTAACCGAGAAACAGTATGGACAAAAATAAGTATATCAGAGGATTTGTGTTATAAAAATACACAGGTATTACATGGATACACTTTACTTATATCGACAGAATAAGACTTGAAGCTTAACATTCGTTCTAAGATGAGTGTATTATTCTCCATTACCCGAACAACTGCAAATTATCAAGTAAATATATATAAAAATAAAAAGTATACTATGCTCAAAACCAAAAACTTTGTAAAAAACGAAGTAAAAAAACAAGTAAAAAAAAAAAAAAAGACAATATAAAGACAAAAATTCGGATTTTTTTCTTAATTTTTTGTACATTTCTCCTTAATTTACCGAAGGGAAACAGTCGTTACTAGAAAAACGGTCTAATCAAGCCCTCAATTTGATACATTTTAGGTTTCTTGTGTGCGAATATATATCATGCTATGAGATATATAAGCCTGGATTACAAGTAACTTAGCTTTCATAGAAACAGTAATAAGAATGATCAATGTTTATTTCAAGCTTGATTTTAGAATTTACATGGTAGATATTTTTAATATTTTTACATGAATAGAGATCTGAAAATTAATTTTAAAATCAGCAATTTGTAAGGAGGAATTTGATACAGATCTGATCTATGAAGAAAACACCTTTTAAATAAATTTTCAAATGTTAAACAAGTTTTGATTAGGTTTTTTTTTGGATGTTTCAAATTACTTCAAATTCTGTACTCAATTCCCAGAAGATTAAAAATGTACCTTTTTAAAATTGGCGTTATATTCAACGCTATTGATAAATTACAATATACAACTAAAATATTAAAAGGTCAGTCATATTCTCAATGAAATGTTTGTTTAACATCATATAAACGTAAAAAATATCCTAAAAAGTAGAATCTTTTAACAATAATTTATTTGAGAAAAGCCTAATCAGGGCTCGTAATGCTTTTGGAAACGATATAAACCCTAAAATTTGTCAAATTCGGTATCTTAAAAAGTAGTAAAAAAGCTAAAACATCGTGCCATTTCAAGTTTTGGTATTTAATTAGCATTATCAAATGATCGTAATCAAAGCATATGTGAAGTCTTTATGCAAATCTGATGTTTCGGGTTAAGCTTCCGTTCTTCTGGTACACCATGAGGCCATTTTACACGAATTCTTTTTTTTTTTTTTTTTTTTTTTTTTTTTTTTTTTTTTCATTAATAATAAATGATAATATAAAACCAGAATATCCATACGAAATACTTCTATAATTAGAAATTAGATCCAATAATTTTCACGGTTCCCTTGGCCTTCATAAACAATTTAGGTTTCATTAAACTTTAGATATGGAATTATTTGATCTGCACAAACTAGTACCTATTATTCGAGTTTTGATGGATGAAAAACCTCTTTTTTTTTTATTGTTATTATGATTAATAAAGTTGTCTATTTACATTAATTTTTTCAAGAAAAAGGATTTGTATGAATGTGTGTTGTAATAAAAAGGATTCTCAGAGGAATTATATTATGTGAATAAAAGGAGGTGTATGTAAAATTATCAACTATTTAACCCTTGAGTTCGCCCCAAAGGAAAGGCAAGATGGTAACGCATGCAGTAAAGAAAACTGTTCCAGCCTTGAAAAGATTTTGAGGAAGACCAAGAATCCCACCATCTCTGATCATAATGAAAATAGCGTAAATAGCAACTCTGAAAAAGTGATAAATGAGAGCAAGAGGAGAATGATTCATACCAGCTAAAAGGTTAATAGGGCCAGCAATACAATCGCCACCTAATTTGAAATACTCGAAACAGCCCTTCTGAATTACCAACATGTCTGAAGTTTGAGCAGCAAAAACAGAGTAAAGAGACATGGCCAATACATTAATCACTGCAGAATAAGTTTTACGCTTCCAATGGAAAGCATCCATAGCTTGAATAATCAAATCAGAATCAGTGAAAGAAGGAATATTCTCCTTGGAGAGCAATTCCTGACATGTAAGAACATCTTCAAGGGCAACTGTCATACCACCACCAGTTAAAGGTGAACGAACATTTAAAGCATCACCCAGAAGAATAGTACCATCACGTTGATTAATAGCGGGAGGAAGAAAACCACTAGGCATAGGTCTTAAACGTTCAGTTTGAAGAGCTTCCATAAACTTTTCTCTCATATTGGCAGGTAATTGAGGACAAACAACATCCTCCATATATTTCTTGAGCTCACCAGTAGAGACCTTGGGTAATTCTCCAGGAACATCAACAAGGACACGAGTATCATGAGGAGCAATTTGATACATTAAAATAGGAGAAGGTTTAGCAATAGCAACAAATCCTTTTTGTGAAAAGGGTAATTCAAAATCATGAATAAGGAAACCAACGAAATGAGACATGACATTAGTTTGACGATCAGTGAATTCTCTTCTAAATTTGGAAAAGATACCATCAGCAACAAGGGTAAGAGGAGCATAAATCTTTTCTTCTTTGCCATCCTTGACACTGGCAACAACACCAATTACTTTTTCACCAATATCTTCAGTAATAAGACGAGAAACTGTCATTTCTTTTACAGTAACATTCTTGGTATTGGTAGCTGACTTTCTCAAATTTTGTATAAAACGACCATGATGGAATGCAACACCACGAGCTTGCTTACCAGTAGTAGGATCTTTGTTATAAGGAAGTTCAACAATTTCGCCATCACGATAAACACTATAACCAAAACAATTGATACCATCAATATTCTCAGCACAATCTAATTTTTACTTGTTAAATTACGGTATTGCATTTTTTTTAAAAAAAAGGTTAAGTTTTTACCTTCCATGCCAAGTTTTCTCAAAGCATGCATACCTCCAGGTTGCATAAGTTCACCAACAATTCTATCAGGTTCAGTTAAATCACGCTCAAGCAATAAAACTTTACGACCATCTTCACCAAATGCTTTAGCAGCAGCACAGCCGACAACACCGGCACCAACAATGATCATATCATATTCTCTAATTGCGTTTGTAGTCATGTTGAATGATAATTTATAATATACGAAAGAAGTGAGAGAGTGGAATGGAAAGAGAGAGCAAGAGAGCGAGAGAGCGAGAGAGGGAGGCTATATAAATGAGTGATTCGAGAATGTCAAAAAGATAAACTCCACTTTTTATATTGCTTCCCTTTTATGAAACCATAAAACAACATCTGATTTTTTTCTTTTTTGATTTTTAAGCTTTTAATTGTTAAAATCATGCAATTTACCTATTTGCACACCAGGAAGCACAGACGGTAGAGGTGAAAAATACTGAAGTTCAAATTATCTCTTGATAGCTTGTGTTCGGACATCCATACAGCAAAAAATTAAGTATTATATATTTTGAAAAAACATGTCGCGTTATATATATAAAAATATATCAATGTGAAACATATGCTCTCTCTTTAACTATATTATTATTTATGTTATTTCATCTCTCACCATTATAATGTATCGCTCAGGGCGGCCGGCCTTTTTTCTATATCTCGTATATTGTAGTAATTAATTTGTACATAGCCAGATGTAATTCAAGAAAACCTATTTTTTTTCTTTCGATGACATCAGTTATTTCAAGGATTTTTCAGCTTTATAATATTAAGCCAAATCAAGTTTAATTTATTGATTTTGTTGCTTAAATTGTTAAAAACATGACGACATTATTTGATTTGGGGAGCATTTAAGATAAATATCGAAATTTGACTAATTTCACCAATGAAACATGGGACGAAAACGTCGCAATTACAAGGAAAAATACCTTGTATGTAGTTGCCTATTTGTGCCAAAATTGACTGGTTATCGTGTAGGCCTCAATACTGGGCCCTTATCAGCGCCTCAAGGTCCCTAACAACGATCCCTGAACACTCTGATTTGGCATTTTATCCCTAACAACGGAGGTTGATTTTGAATTTTATCCTTAGCAACGGATCGATCTGATAACGAAATTTGGCAATTGAACCTAGCAACCAGGCACTGCATAGCAACCGATATGAAAATCATATGTATCTGATATCCTCTTGCTCCTCATACGATAATACATTAAAGACATACCGAAATGTGGCAATGTTTCAAATGCTTTTTTGAGATTTTAGTAATGATCAAGGAGATAAAAATTCAAGATTATTGCGCACAAACATTTGTAAATGCTTAAAGATACATTTTTGATGCATGTTGCAACATGGAGATTACATGTTTATCTATTCAAGATCTGCAATGTGGACACTCCAGATGACACCCCTTTTAGACAAAGTGCTGATGACATCGATTTCAACATTTTGTTATTAAAAGTCCTCTGTTCATTGCAGGATCTTTAGAACAATAAAACCAACCATCAATTTACATGTTATTTCAAAGCTGGTCACTTGGCTTGTTTTTCTCCTTTTTGGTTTTTTAGTCCCTTATTTTTTTTTTTTTTTTTTTTTTTTTACGTATCTCTCTATCTCTATCTCTATCTATCTCTCTTTTTTTTTATCCCCCTTTTTTAATACACAAAAACTAAAAAAAAAAAAAAATTCAAAAGTAACACAATATGTTTTGGCGGTTTGGCTTTAATAGTTCCACATTAGACACTTTATTAGATAAAGAAGATGTAACTCTAGATGAAGTTTTAGAGGAAGAAGATTTGCTGCAGGAAGCCAAGTCTATGAACCCTAAATTAGTAGAGTTGTATGTGCATTTTTTTATACATATATTTTTTGCATTTATTGTGAAACGCGTTCAACTAACTTGATTATCTGCATTTAGTTTAAGTAAACCAGAACATATCAAGGCTTTATTAACTTATATTACTGCTACTGATTTGGAAGAAAATAAACGATTCAAGTAAAGGGATACATAAAATTATTCTAACTTGTTACTAACCTAACTTTTGATAGATATCCCTTTCTTGCAAGTGAAATTATTGCATGCGAAATTCAGCCTATTATTGATGCCATTGTGCTTGAGCATAAAGATTTGTTAGTTGAATTTTGGGCTTATTTGGATTGTCCAGCATACCCAAGAAGAAGAGCTTCAGATGCTTCTGAGAATAATGAACAACAAGATGTTGGATTGGATTCATTACAAGCATCTTATTTCTGTAAAACAATTGGGGTTTTATTGTCTAAATATCCTATTGAGGTAGGCTTTTTGTTTTGTTTTGTTCTTTATTCGGGTAATTTTGGATACTCACATTGTGTTCTTTGTTAGATGATGACCTTTATTCAATCTGAAGCTGATAATTTGGAAAAAATATTATCTCATTTGCAAACATCTGCTATCATGGATTTGCTATTAACCCTTGTTCGTATGGAAGAATTACCTGAAGGAAAAGGGGTTGTCAAGGTAATTAATTGAATTTTACATAAAATATTATGCTTTTGCTTAAATTTTGTATAATTTATTAGTGGTTGAGCGATCATGGTTTACTTGAAAATCTAGTTGATAGACTTGATCCATACCTTGATAGTGAGGTAATTTCACAAATATCTTGATTAATTGATGATTATTAATATATAAAATAATATTATAGGAACATTCAATTGCTCAACAATGCATATGTGAAATCATTAGAATGTCTCAAACTAGTTTGCCTGAATCGCCCAGTATTGGCATTAATGAGCTGATTATTAATTTGAAGAGGTATGGATGTAGAATCAAGAAAAAGACATAAATCAATTAACCATATACTAGTGAATCAACAATGCAAAAATTAGCTAAATTCATGTTGGATCCAGATGCTCCCAACGCAACATCTACTTTGATTAACGGTGTTTCCATCATTATTGATATTATTCGTCATAATAACAGTGATTTAGAAAATGATCCTGCTGTCTCTGCTCTATACGATTACCAATCTACTGCCGTTCGTGCCGGCGGCTCAGTATCATTAGCTGACATGCTTAGAGTCATGGGAGATCATGTCCCAGAATTTACACATTTATTGTTAAAACCTCGATCCGTCAATGGGCCTATTCGTACAACTTTGGGTGAATTAGAACCTCTTGGATTTGAAAGACTCAAAATCTGTGAATTGTTTGCAGAATTATTGCATTGTTCCAACATGTCCAACCTCAATAATTTTAGTATGACACCCGAAGAAGAAGCTGAATTGGAAGACAAACAACCAGAAGAACAATCAGAAGAGGAAGAGAAAAAGAAGGAAGAAAAGGCAGAAGAAAAGGTGGAAAAAGCTACAAAATCTGATGCAGAATCTGAATTATCAGTTGGAGATTACCTCAAATCCAAATTTGTAGATAAAAAAGCCATGCCAATTTGTGTGGATTTATTTTTTGCATTTCCATGGAACAACTTTTTACATTATGTAATTTATGACATGCTGCATCAAGTATTTAATGGTCGTATGGATGTTGGTTTGAACCGTAATTTGGCTATTTCTATTTTGAAGGATGGTCAATTAACAGATAAAATTGTTATCGCTCAAAAATCCAACGATGAAGAGTGGTAAATTAGATAAAAAAAAAAAAAAAAAAAAAAAAGGTTGTATCAAGTTGAAATGCCTAATCTTATTTCATTTAAATAGTGCTAAACCTAAAGGCATGCGTGCTGGCTATATGGGCCATTTAACTTTTATTTCTGATGAAATTATGAAATTATTTGAAGGCTATCCAGAAACCATTGTTTTGGTGGTTAAAGATGATATTGATATGGAAGGTTGGAATGCCTATTGCAACAATGAATTGAAAGAAACCAAGGATAGAGATCAATTACCTCTAGGTGGATTACGTCCAAATGATGAACTAGATGTACCACAAAGCGACGAAGAAGATGATGAGGATGCATTAGAAGGCGCTGCTGCCAGTCAATATTCTAGATTCTTGGCACAACGAGGGGAAGAGGGTAATTTCGATGAAGATGACGAAGATGATAACGATCATTGGATTACGTAAGTTCATTAGAATCCAAATATACCTTGTACATAAAATGCTTATTATATGTGTTAAGTGGTAGAGATGACTTTAATAGAGAATATAATTATAACAGTGGCAGTTTTTCTGTAAATGATAAAAATGAAATTCATGTAAATCAAGATAGTCCTGAAGATGGAGAAGAAGATGACGATGAGTATGATAGTAATGATGAAGAGGTAATTCTATGCCAGCTAAATTTACGTATTGACAATCAAATTAACAAAGAATTGTATTGATTAGGAAAATGATAATAGTATTACGCCTGATTGGACTAGAAACTTTTCCAAATTCTCACAACCTACATCTCTTCGTCGTATTCCTAGCCATACAGCTAATGATGACGATGATGAAGATTACGATGATGGAGATGACTTTGATCATTTAGCTGATGCCGAAGAATTAGAAAGACGAGCAGCACTCAGAAGAGCATCATATAAAATAGCTTTAGATAAAGAACAACAAAACCATAAAGATAATAACAATGATGACGATGATGACGATGATTTTGGGGATTTTGAAAGTGCAGATGGAGAGAAAAACAATCAACAATGGGATATATTATCAAACAATATGGAAAATCTAGATGTTAATGATAAGAAAGCTGCTTCACCACCACCTGTACAAGATGATCATTTAGTTCGAGCTATCAAAACAAAAGAGGAAGAATATTTGAAGCAAAAAAAGGATTATCAACATGATGATGATGAAGAACAAGAAGGTGAAATATAATCAGTGATTATACTTTTTTCCCTATTAAAAAAAAAGCTTAATTTTAAGCTATATCATATATTATATTGCTTTCTTTCTCTCCCTCCCTCTTTCTCTTTATCCTATCCTTCTCACTCCATCCCACCCCACCCGTCTATTTTTAATGTTGTAGTAAATAAAATCTATTATTCTTCTTGTTGTGTGTGTAATACAATTATAAAAATTACTCAATTAGCCGCTGAACTTCCCTCATCATGCTGGCATTACTGTGTATGGTAATCTGCTTTTGTATCATCGACTAACCGAAAGTATCCCTTTCGGAAATACTTCAAAGTGTATTTAAAACGAAAACAAAAAAATTATGTATGAATGAAATAGGATGCAAAATAATTTTATTGCAAAAGATGATAGTTTTCATAACAAAAAATTCTGTATAAGGATCCATTAAACATGCATATATACTTTTTTCAAACACTATTTCACAAATCATTTGGTAAAAAACTCCAAATTGTACCAGCAGTAGCCATCAAAATTGAAGCTGTAAGCAAAGTATAAATTAAAATAGATTCTTTGATTGTTATTTCGCCATGAAACAGTTTGACATAACACATCAGTGGGAAAATTGCGGAAATACCAAAACTAAAAAGAGCACCAAGTAATGACTAATATGTGTATTACATGTTAGTGAATTGCTTTATCTTTTAAAATGTACATATTTACCATGACTCGATCAAACCCTGGAAACACTGTTGCAATCAATATCACCAATAAACTTGCTATAATTCTACCAGCACCGGCGATAAAAGTTCGTCTCCAGTTATGGTATTTACACCATGCTTCAACATTTGCATAACTTGTGATCCAAAGTTCATAAGTAATACTCACGGGGTTCATCATCAAACCATATTTTGCAATAGGTGTCAACACAATAAGCCAAATTGCTAGACGGTTTACCCATTTTGAGTAACCAGGAGTTGAAGCTAAATTTTGAGTGATCTATTGTAATAAAATGTTGTTAGATATTTGATTTTATTTATTAATATAATAATTATTTACCTCCTGCATTGTTTCTAAACCAAACATCATGTAGCCAGCAACAGCCATTGTAATATAGACACCTACTGTAATAACATAGGTGATGTTAACCATAGATTCATATTGTTTTGGATTCTCCATATCTCGGTAAATGGCTGGAAATACTGCATGTCCAGCAAAACCTGACATCATTAACCCAAAGCTCAAAGGTATATTGTATAATTCAGAGGGAATAATCTCAGTTTCCTTATGAACGAATTAACGAAATAAGTAACATGCTAATTTAAAATTTCAGAATATAAGCTTACCATGGGATCGAATAGACTTCCGGGCTGTTCTTTTTTAGAAACACCATCATAAATAACAATAGTAACCAAGCACACACAACTAATAATACCAATTAAACTTGTATAAGCTAATTTTCTAATAGGTAAAAATAGCATGGGAGTCAAGATAATAAATGAGGTTATACGCATCGATAGCATATCAATGGATGGAAAAAGAGATTCAATACCGTCTCCTAACAAAACAACCATTGCCACCCTAAATTCAATAATTAATTCACTACATAAACCATAAAGAAGCGCATTTCTTACCCGATTGTCATCAACTCAACAACGAAAATAATACTCACAAATGTTCTAACTCGATCACCAAATGCAGCAGCCCCCATATCGCCATATGTAGTTGAATTTGGCCAAGAATCCAAACACCGAGCAATTAACTTTGCTGTATAGTTTGTCAATAATGAACAAAAAAAGAATATCAAAGAGCCCATCAACCAGCCTGCACAACGAAATGCCAATGGCAAAGCTAGAACACCAATACCTACCAACACATTGACAGAATTGAACACAGACTGGAGAAATGTTGATTTTTTAGGCACAGCTACAGTTGATGTGATATTGGAATGAAATTGTTGAGATATCATTGAAGCTACAGTGGTAGGGCGAGAAAGGTGAGGAAAGCCATGAAGTGACAAGGTTTGTGTTAATGTGTGATCTAATGGCAATAGTTTCGCTTTGCTCTGCTCTTCTTCGGCCAAGGCTTCTTCCAAAAAATCTTCACCATGTCTTGTAGTAGGATTTGAAGAAGTAATACTAAGGTTTTCAGCCATATACAACGCCGAAGCGCGAGAATAGGAACCAGCAAAAGATTCAAGATGTCCACGAAATGATGAAGGTGAGCCATGATGTGAATCCCCATGAGCACTGAAATAAAAGCTACTGGCATTGTTATCATCTAACAGTGCTCCATAATTTGCACCCGGAGTCAATAAATGAGAAGGATGTGTATTGAGAGGTACTCTTATATGCACCGGCGAAGAAGGCTCTGTAGAAGATTTATTATCAGACATGTAGATTAATTGAATTTAACTGAACAATAAAAAAAGGCATGTTGTATTTATACTAACTTTCAAAATGTATGTAGATGGGAGAAATTGGGATTTGAAACTGTTTGAAAAATAGAAAAAAACTATCCGTAAATACAAGACTCAAAACAAAAAAGGGGTTATGAACGTTTCCTTATTAGAATTGCAATATACAATCAAATAACGAATACGACATGTACATTTGTAGATACTTTTGCTTTGTTACTTACAACGATTATTTATCAAACAGCTTTTTATACATATTGGGTTTAATACTATGCTCAACTTGTTTAGTTTAAATGATGTTTTTTTATGCCGAATTATAATTTAGCTTATTGTAACAACAGCAGCTGCTTTTGACCAAAAGTAATTAAGCTCTCTGGTACATTTATGCATTTTTCAATAAAGCTAAATATACTTTACAAACTATTAAGTTAAAGATCATATCTCTAACAAGTGTACACAATTTACCATGCAATGTAATGATGCAGTATCATCACAGTATATAAACGGAAATGTTTCATAAACCACGCAAAAAAACATTTGATGAAATAATGGTACCAGAAGAACCTCTGTGATTCTTTTTTTTTTTTTTTTTGTCTTTGTTTTATTCTTTGCATAGAATAGCTAAGAGAAATATAAGATTACATAAACAGTGCCAATTTATTTGTAATTTTTCAATGAATCAATCCTTCTTTAAGGTTTAGATAAAATCATTCAGACTAGATCTGATTATTTTGTAACCATTTCTATTTTTACGACTAAATTCAATTCTACAGTCTCTACAATAATTTTTAACATAATATGCATAAAAAATTTATACTTGTGTATTATGTATATAGCGGATAAACCTAAATTCAATAATATAAGAGCGGAAGCCTCGAATACTGTCATTGTTGCCTTCATATAATGTAAGGTCTGCTGTTTTTAGTCATTGCTATCTTTACCATTTTAAGGGTTTTTTTTTATGACCAAAATGCATCTAATTAGAGGATAAAAATAACAGCTTCAAATCTGCACAAAATTTCAAAGTGCTTTCAAACTTCTTAAATTCTTGGTATAAATAAATTTTAAATTGTTAAATATGTCGTTCTAATAAATAAAAAACCAAAATTAAACATTTTTATGTCATATTGTCATATCACTTAAAATTATTAGATGTGCAAAATATTTGGCATTTGTTTACACTGTTTTACTTAATTATAAGTACATTTTTGATGGAGTAATGATACATTACATCCAAAATTTTAAACCTCAGCTAAATGACTGACTATTTTTGTTAATAAATAACGAAGTACACAGACTTTTGAATGTTTGTGGTTTTGGTATTACTATATGCGTAAAATTTGTCTCAATTTTTTACTCAATTTTGAGTGATTTTAGCTGTGATTTTGATCGACTAGCGATAAATTATTCAATGTTACAAATTTTGGCTAAATGATTGGTAATTTTTATTAGTTGAAAATAGCATATTAAAACATTTGTATGCACTGTGTTTTTGATATCACCTCTCAGTATTTTCACTTGAAATTCAGACATTTCAGGAAAATATTTGGACTATTGTAGTTGTATATTGAGACAGAGCAAAAATGAAATCTAGACAAAGTGAGAATGCAAATTCGTACAAATTATAAATAACTTTTGTACGAATAAAATGTTGTTTTTAGATTCTAGCTGTTTAATATTAGCACTTTTTTTTTTTTTTTTTTTTT